>JASAMX010000070.1:0-17284 GCA_030248175.1 Microlaimidae sp. YZB2_3
GGCATACATGGGCACGGGGGGGGTTGGGGGGGGTTAACCCCCCCCCCAAATTCTGAGAAGTGGGGTTTAACCCCCCCCCCACTCAGAAGTGGGGGGGGGGGAGAAAAAGTTAACCCCCCCAATTTTGAAAAAATGAAGAAAAAAAATGTCTTTAAAATGACTTTTAACTGCCTCCAAACTTAAGTTTTGAGGTCAAAATGAATGTTTTAAGCAATAAAAAGCTCAAAAATGCAATAAAAAGTGCTTTTTGACCTAAAATTAGTGTTTTTAACCTATTTTTCCTTCAAAATCGAAAAACGATATGGGTAAAATGCACTCCAGAAAAAAAAACGATATGGGTATTTTGCGTTTCTCGGATTTTAACCCCCCCCCCTAATTTGGGGTTTAACCCCCCCCACTCCGGACCAACTTGCCCATGTATGGTTTGAGGGGTCCCAGCCCAGTACTAAAAAAGCTAAAAATTGGGTATTTGGGGTATGTATACTCCAAAATAAATTTTGGGAGTCGGATACCCCCCAAATCCGAGAGGCTGCCCACCTATGCCTCCAAGCACATCCCTAGCTACAACATTACATTAATTAGTTACAACATTATATTAATGCTTTTTTAGGTCTTACCGAAGATATTTTATCCACAGAACCGGGTCTCAACGAGGTCTGGAGTTGCGCTTTGGAATATTTCAAAAGTTTACCGAAACCTGTTTACATAATCGCGCACAATGGAGGGCCTTATGATTTTCGGTATGAAGTAGCAGACCTGTGCACGGTCTGAAAATGCCCCCCCCCCGTTTTATTGGAGGATTTGCTCCCCCCCGTTTTATTGCGCCCCACCCGCCAAAAAATGAAAAAGTACCCTAAAAATATGACGCCATTTTTAACCTATGATGACGCCATCATCGCGAATTTTTTGCAGTTTTTAGCCTATTTCAATGTATTTTAAGCCATTTTAGACCTATTTTTACCTTATTTTCGCTTTTTTTGTCCCTTTTTTTCCTTTTCCCTTCTTTTTTTCTCTTTTTTTCTCCTTTTTTTCTCTTTTTTTTCTTTCCCCCTGCTTGCCCCCCCCCGTTTCAAAAAAGTTGCCCCCCGTGCCCCCCATTTGGGAATTGCCCCCTCCCCGTTTTAACCCCGGGGGGGGCAGTGCACAGGTATGAAGTAGGATGAGCGGGCGGACAACTTTCTGGTTAGGCAAACCTGTGCACGGTTTTATTAGTGGCTATGCCTCCCCCTCCGTTTTATCGCTCCCTCCCCGCTCAAAAATGTAAAAGTGCCTAAAAATTATGGCGCCCTCTTTGACCTGTTTTGAGGCCATCATCGCAAATTTTTTGCAGTTTTTAGCCTTTTTTAACACATTTAAAACCATTTTAAACCCTTTTTTGTTTAAATTTTGCTTTGTTTGCCTCTTTTTTTCCTTTGTTTGCTTTTTTGTTATTTTTCTTCTCCTTTTTTATTTTTTTGTCGTTGTTCTCTGCTTGTCTCTTCTCCTATTCCAAAAAAATTGCCCCCACCCCTGGGAGTTCCCCTTGTTTTTTAAAAAAATTCCCGGAGGAGGGGGTGCACTGGTCTGGGTTATGCGGTAAATATCGTTATCGTAAACTGTTAAAATTTAACAATAGTAGTAGTATTAAATAGTATATTTTTCGATTTTCTTTGGGATAGCGGATAGGGAATCGATTTATTTATTTATTAACATTTGCAAAAATGTAGGCGTAGTGAAGGCATAATTTAACATGCAATAAAACCACAGCCAAGCTTATTGTAATTTTGTATTAAGTTTAACTATTAACAGGAACCAAACTAACATAAATTAAATTAGGTTTAGGCAGCTGATTGGTATACCTACACCCCCAAATAATAGAATAAAATAAAATAGGGTGTCCGTCCGTTTACCTAGATGGTAAAATAAGTTTCTATTTTTAGTTAAAGCACTAATCAGATTGAGCATAGGTGGCAGTGGCGTAGCCAGGGGGGCGGTCGCCCCCTCCTTCCCCCCCCCCCCCGAAATCCGGCGAAGCCGGATTTTTTCATAAGGGGGAGGGACCCTTACGTTTTTTGAATTTTGGGAGAAAATTTTTTTCTTTATATATAAATTCAGAAACATTTCTGATGCGTTCCAAAAGCATAAAAATACCCAAAAAACTGAAATTTTTCCCGCTGCGCGGGAAGTGTATATTAATCATTTTGTTAATTTTTTTTAATTTCGATGGATGGTACCATTCAATACATAGCTAAGGCATGTGCCTTTGCCTCAGATATTGAATGACAATACTATATAGATGTTAAAATTCTTATAAGATTATGTAGGTTTGATAATGGTTGTTTTAAACCCCTTAACAACGGCTTTTACACTTGTGGGTTTGTCCGCCTTTCCACCTCCCCCATGGTGAAGCGTGGCAGTTTGTATAGATTTTTTGTTATTTTTCAAATATTGAGTTACAAAAATTTAATACAAATCTTAGTGCATTCTAGAATCAGAAATTAATCAATATAAAAATTTTTCCCGCTACGCGGGAAGGTCAGATTTATATATACAGTAAAATTAATATTATTAGTAATATTTTTTGTTATTATAACTTACACCATACTCATTCGCAAAATTTAAAGCCATCAGAAAATAGATAGTTGTGTTATATACAATTTGATCGCCTGATAATTTTGAAGATTAGACATAATTGTGCAGAAATTAGGTAAAAAATCAAAAGTATAATGTATGTTCACGCAAACACCAAGGGACGATTTTTAAGCAGTTTTTAGTGAATATTTTTAAAAAATTTTGCCTCCGGCGGCTGGGGGGCCACCCCCCAGACCCCCCGGCCGGTGCTTCGCGTCGGCTGGCGCCGCAGCGCAGGCGGCGGCGCTACACACCGCTTTTGTGGCACTTTTGCTCCCCCCAGCCCGCCCCCCGAAATGAAATCCTGGATACGCCACTGATAGGTGGGTAGGGAGAGATTATACCCCCGAAAAAACCCGATTATAGCCGACACCCCCCCCCCCCTCGAATTTGGTGGTACCCCGGACCATACATGGGCAAGTTGGTCCGGAGTGGGGGGGTTAAACCCCAAATTAGGGGGGGGGTTAAAATCCGAGAAACGCAAAATGCCCATATCGTTTTTTTTTCTGGAGTGCATTTTACCCATATCGTTTTTTGATTTTGAAGGAAAAATAAGTTAAAAAGCCCTTTTTATTGCATTTTTGAGCTTTTTATTGCTTAAAACATTCATTTTAACCTCAAAACTTAAGTTTGGAGGCAGTTAGAAGTCATTTTAAAGACATTTTTTTTCTTCATTTTTCCAAAATTGGGGGGGGGGTTAACTTTTTCGCCCCCCCCCACTTCTGAGTGGGGGGGGTTAAACCCCTCTTAGAATTTGGGGGGGTTAACCCCCTCCCAACCCCCCCCCGTGCCATGTATGCCCCGGACACCCCCCCCCCCGAAAATTTGGAGGGTTCCAGTACTAAAAATGCTGAAAATGGGGTATTTGAGGTATACCCCAAAAAAAATTTGGGACACCACCCCCCGAATTTCGGGGGTTGGGTATACCCCACCGAAATCCGGGAAGCTGCCCACCTATGAGATTGAAATTGAGAAAAGGTAAACCATATTGCTAAAATTGGGGTTCATTTAAATTTAACGTCTATCAAATCTCCATTTTTAGCTGTTTAAATAATTATTGGGTTTAAAGTGGGGTGTTTACAGTAGTTTTAAAATTTTTGGCGGTATAACCATAACCACCCAGACCCAACAACCATACATGGGCACGGGGGGGGGGTTGGGGGGGTTAACCCCCCCCCAAATTCTGAGAAGTGGGGTTTAACCCCCCCCCCCACTCAGAAGTGGGGGGGGGGAGAAAAAGTTAACCCCCCCCCCCAATTTTGGAAAAATGAAGAAAAAAAATGTCTTTAAAATGACTTCTAACTGCCTCCAAACTTAAGTTTTGATGTCCAAATGAATGTTTTAAGCAATAAAAAGCTCAAAAATGCAATAAAAAGGGCTTTTTGACCTTAAACTAGCGTTTTTTACCTATTTTTCCTTCAAAATCGAAAAACGATATGGGTAAAATGCACTCCAGAAAAAAAACGATATGGGTATTTTGCGTTTCTCGGATTTTAACCCCCCCCCTAATTTGGGGTTTAACCCCCCCCCCACTCCGGACCAACTTGCCCATGTATGCCAACAACCCCTACATTTCTGCGATTATGAAGTGTGACTTGATTTGTGAGACTCAAATAGATAGGCTAATTGTTGGCAAAAAACTGTACATAAACATAAACCTATCTAATTTTTTTTCTCTCCACGTTTTAAATAAAAATTAATAGAATTTTTACTATATTACTTTTTTAAAGTTTCCATTCCAAGAGTATTAAATTTTGTGTTTTTAGAGTACTTTTTTACGAAACGAAACGGTTGCAGCTGGTAAATCTAGTGGATAGTAAATACATCTTTTTCATGGACAGTCTTAATATGTTTCGGGCGCTATTTGCAAAAAAAAACTGTACCTAAACCTATCCAAATCTTTTTCTCTCTACATTTTAAATAAAAATGTGATAGAATTTTTACTATATTATTACTTCTTTAAAATTTCCATTCCGTTTCCGAGAATATTAAATTTTGTGCCTTTAGAGTGCTTTTTGACGAAATGGAACGGTTGCAGCTGAAAAATCTGGCGGATAGTAAATACATCTTTTTCGTGGACAGTCTTCCTATTTTTCGGGCGCTGGACGCTCAGTTTTCCAAAGAAATCTCAGACGAATTTGTTTATCTCAACATCCAACAGAATGAGCCGGTATCTCGTAAGGATGGTGTTGTTTTAGTTGTTTTTTAGTGTTATAATACTATTACCATCATACATGAGCATGGACCGGCAAGCTAGGGGGTGTTGGCTAGCCCGGGTAAATGGCCCTTTGAAAGTTATGAGGGAGGGTCCATACCATAGATGTTTTTGGTCGGGTCCACTAGGGGTGGGGGTCCACCCCCGGGTAGAAGGCCAACATTTTTTAGGGGGGGAAGGATTCCGGACCCCCCTGGCTTTTTAGGCGGTCGACCCCGGGTGCGAGATTTCAAATTTAGGGGGGGGTCCAATTTTTTAACAAAATTTTTTTAACTCAATAATTTCAGTGTTTTTAGGTCTAATATTGAATTTTATGTACTAAAACCGCCTATTTAGGCCTAAAAAGTGTATTAAAACACTTTTAACTAAAAAACCGTGTTTTTGACAGTAAATAAAAAAATATACTTCCAGGCCGGACCGCTCTCTAGATTTAGGGGAGAGGGGGCCCCTTGATTTTTTCTAGGGGGGGTCCGAAATTTTGGCTCTAGGGGGGGTGGACCGCTCTGTCCCCCCCCCAAAAAAAAACATCTATGGTCCATACCCCTGTGGGATTAGGGGGGGGTCGACCCGGGGTAGACCTGAAATATAGTGAGGGTTCAAACAAAGTCACATTAAATTATTTATTTTAGTTTTTTAATACTAATATAGAATTTGTATGCTAAAATAGGCTACTTATGTATAAAAAGAGTACAAAAGTACTGTTTTTTACTACAAAACTGTGTTTGTGACAGTAAATTTTGACCTAAAACCATACCCAAATTTGGCTCGGAAGGAGGGGGGAGGTAGTCGATTAGAGGGGGGTAGAGTGTCAAAATTTAAAAATTTAGGGGGGAGAGGTGGGGTTAGATTTTTTCTATGGGGTGGGGTCCGAAATTTCGAGGCTAGAGGGAGATGGACCCCCAACCTACTCCACCTATGCTCATATATATATATATATATATATATATATATATATATATATATATATATATATATATATATATATATATATATATATATATATATATATATATATATATATACACGGTGTCAGCCATACGGCTGACAAATAATTTTTCCCGCATTTTTTATATTCATTTACTAATTATTTTTTTTTCGAAATTCACCCCTTTTATGCCATTCCCGTGACTGTAAGCTTTGCAGTGATACCTCAGTTACCCACTCTATTTTAGTTGGGGAGAAGGGTCTTTCCCTCTTTTGGGGATAATATGTTGTTCAGCATAAAGACGTCCGTGTTAATTTTTTGCTAATTTCAACCACCTTATGATGCTCCCTGAACTATAAGGTTTCCCATAATATCTCATTTTAATTTTTTCTGTGGTTGGGGAGGAAGGTTTTTCCATCTTTGGTAAAAATATGTTGTCCAATATAAAGATGTCCATGTGATTTTTTTAAAATTTTAACCCATTTATGACATTCTCCAGACTGTAAGCTTTGCAATGAAACCTCATTTAGCCTAATTCGTTTTGTGGTTGAAGAGAAGGGTCCTCCCTTTTGGTGAAAATGCGTTGTCAAGCATAAAAATGTCCTTGTTATTTATTTTTTAAAAATTTAACCCTTTTATGACATTCCGTGAAATTCAAGCTTTGCAATGATATCTTATTTAGCCCAATCCTTTTTGTGGTCATTCCACCTTTTAGTAAAAAAACGTTGTCCAGCATAAAGATGCCCATGTTCATTTTTCCAAAAAACATGATCTGGCTTCACATTGGCGAATTACTCTTGCCAATAAGTTTGAGCCAATTTGAAGATAAAAATTTTTTCAACTTTTAAAGTCCATAGGGCCCTGTTTTTGTGAAAATGTGTTGTCCAACCAAAAGATGTCCATGCAATTTTTTTAATTTCAACCCCTTTATGACATTTTTCTGTCTGTAAGCTTTGCAATGATATCTCATTTGGCCCAATCCTTTTGCTGGTTGGGAAGGAAGGTCGTTCCTATTTTTAGTGAAAAAACGTTGTCCAGCGTTAAGATGTCCATGTTAATATAAACAAAAAACATAACATTTTGGTTTTACATTGGATAATTACTCTTATCAATAAGTTCGAGCCAATTCAAAGACAAAAAATTTTCACTTTCCAAAATCCATAGGTTCCCCTTTTTGTGAAAATGTTTTGTCCAGGCTAAAGATGTCCATGCAATTTTTTTTTCTAAATTTCAACCTTTTTAGACATTCTCCGGACCGTAAGCTTTGCAATGATATCTCATTTAGCCCAATCTCTTTTGTGGTTGGTGAGCAAGGTGATTCCCTTCTTTAATGAAAATAAAAACAACGTTGTCCAGTGTAAAGATGTCCATGTTTATTTTTCCAAAAATCATAATATTCTGGCTTTAAATTGCCTAATTACTCTTTCCAATAAGTTTGAGCCACTTCTGATTCATAAAACTTTTTAAGTTCCAAAATCCATAGGGTCCCCCTTTGGTAAAAACGCTTTGTCGAGTATACAGATGTCCATGTAAGTTGTTTTAAAATTTTAACCCCCTTACGACATTCCCTGAGGTATAAACTTTCCAACGATACCTCATTCACCTTAATCCGTTGAGTGGTTAGGGAGGAGCTAGGGAACACACAGCACAGACACACACACACACACAGACAGACATTACGTCTATTTATACTAGCCTTGAAAAATGCTCTAAGAATAGAGCAGGAAAAAGGGGCGATTTTTCCCGGGCGTATGTTTAGACAGAAAAGATGTGGACTAGTCTGAGATGGAGATTATGTGGACTGGAAAGTTTGCATTTGGTTTGGCCAGCTGCTCACTAAATAAAAATTTCTACCATATGATAATGATTTGTTTATACATTGATCTAATCACAAAGCACTGTTGCATTTTTTTAGTTTGATGAAATGTCAATTGAAAAAATCATACTCACAGCAATCTTTGACAAGCGCGAAATCGCCACTTTTTCAAATTTATAGTTGTTTCTTACACATACAAATATAAGCTTCAAATTGAAAAAGTGGCGATTTCGCGCTTGTCAAAGATTGCTGTGAGTATGATTTTTTCAATTGACATTACATCAAACTAAAAAAAACTGCAACAGTGCTGTGTGATTAGATCAATGTATAAACAAATCATTATCATATGGTAGAAATTTTTATTTAGTGAGCAGCTGGCCCAACCAAATGCAAACTTTATATAGTCCACATAATCTCCATCTCAGACTAGTCCACATATTTTCTGTCTAAACATACGCCCGGGGAAAAATCGCCCCTTTTTCCTGCTCTATTCTTAGAACATTTTTCAAGGCTAGTCTACCACTTTTTTTGAATTAAATTAAATTAAAAAATAGCCTAATACACTATAGTTTTAAGTGCGCAATGACTATGTTTATAATCATTCCGGTGCCGAGATATATTTTTTTAAATAAAAAATAATAAGAAGAAGAAGATAAATTTAAATTACAAAATTTACCCACGTTGTTTAATTATAGTTAGTGCGGTGCAGTTGCGCTCCAGGCAAAGTTTATCTACGTTGTCTTAATATAGTTGGCGCAATGCCGTGCGACAATGATTGCAATTATAGTTTTTTAAAATAAAAATAATAATAAGAAGAAGAAGAAGAATATAAACATGAATTACAAAATTTACTCACGTTCTCTAAGTATAGTTGGCGCGGTGCCGTGGGTTAAATTGCAGTGTGGCACCCCGCACCACCGATAATTACCGGCGCGTGGCGCTCCCGCGCCACCGACGCTTATTATTGTTTTTTAATAAATAAAACTTTGAATTAATTTTGTCATCAGTAATGCAAGAATTAAAAAAAGTACTCTGTTGTTTTTGCCGTTTTCCGCGCGGTTGAAGCAGATGGCGCTGGGAACTGGTTCCGTTTCTGCCACCAATTAAAACCCGTCTGCTTATTTTCTGCGGTTTCTATAAGGGAATGTTGGCATACATGGGCAAGTTGGTCCGGAGTGGGGGGGTTAAACCCCAAATTAGGGGGGGTTAAAATCCAAGAAACGCAAAATACCCATATCGTTATTTTTCTGGAGTGCATTTTACCTATATCGTTTTTTCGATTTTAAAGGAAAAATAGGTAAAAAACGCTAATTTTATGTCAAAAAGCCCTTTTTATTGCATTTTTGAGTTTTTTATTGCTTAAAATATTCATTTTGACCTCAAAACTTAAGTTTGGAGGCAGTTAGAAGTCATTTTAAAGACATTTTTTCCCTTCATTTTTCCAAAATTGGGGGGTTAACTTTTTCTCCCCCCCCCCCATTTCTGAGTGGGGGGGGGGTTAAACCCCCCTTCTCAGAATTTGGGGGGGGGTTAACCCCCCAACCCCCCCCCCGTGCCCATGTATGAATGTTGGTTGTCTGCTCTGTACAATCCTTATTGCTGACAAAAGGCTGTTATTGTGCGGTTGGGATTTTTTATTTGTCTACTTTTCAAATTTTTTTATTTTGATCAATAAATCGATAACAAAGACCTAAATGAAAAAAGTGCTTCCTAAGAAAGTTGCTTAATTCCTTCTTCTTTCTAATGAGCCCATGTTTATTTTTGATCAATCAGTAACGAATGAGGAATATCAATTTTAAGGATGGAGCGTTGGAATAATAATAAGAAGAAGAAGGTTCTGAATTTCAAAATTTACCCACGTTCTCTATTTATGGTTGGCGCGGCGCCACGGGGATAAATCGCACCGTGGCGCTCCCGCGCCACCCATGATATAGATTGCACCAAAAAGTGTGAAAAATAAAATACTCATAAATTATGTAAGAAAAATTGAAAGAAAGCAAACTTAAGTACATAATTTTAATATATAAACAGTCTGCCCACGTATGCCCTAACTTGATCGCCAATTTTAAATCAAAATCAATCCAATGAAAATGAACCATAGGGTATTTTAAAACAAGTGGGACGTAGTTACCATACCGCTATGATAATGGAATTTTACAATAGTATTATATACGTTTAGAATCAAACAGTTGGGAACTCAATCACCCCGATCTCAATTTAAAAACGCCAGTAAAAGAGACAAATCAGGGTGCGGGTCTGCTGACACCGGACACCGACAATCGTCCCGATCAAAACGAAAACGCCGCTGCGGTCGATGACGATGATAGTCGGGTAAGATTTTAACTTTTTGTAACAACTCCCGATCCCGTTGTTATAATGTTTAAAAAATATGACGCCTTATAAATACGAATTTTCAGACCTGTGCACGGTCTGGAAATGCCCCCCGTTTTATTGGAGGATTTGCCCCCCTTCCCCCCGTTTTATTGCCCCCCCCCGCCAAAAAATGAAAAAGTACCCTAAAATTATGACGCCATTTTCCCCCGTTTTATTGCCTCCCCCCATTTTAAAAAAGTTGCCCCCGTGCCCCCCCATTTTGGAATTCCCCCCCCCCGTTTTAACCCCGGAGGGGGGAGGGGGGAAGTGCACAGGTCTGAGTTTTTATAAAAATCTGTCGGGCGATGATAGTCGGGTAAAATTTTAACGTTCTGTAACAACTCCCGATCCCGTTGTGATAATGTTTCAAAAATATGACGCCTTATAAATACCAGTTTTTATAAAAAGCTGTCGGGCGATGATGTAGCGCAGTACTCAGTCAATGAGTGAGGTACTGACCATAGGTGTTTTTGGGGGGGGGACAGAGGGGTGCACCCCCCCTAGAGCCAAAATTTTGGACCCCCCCCTAGAAAAAATTCAGGGGGGCCCCCCCTCCCCCCCAAAGCTCGAGAGCGGTCCGGCCTGACCCCACCCCTAGCGAGGCTGACCCCCCTCCCCCCCCTCCCGACCAATTTGGAAGTATATTTTTTTATTTACTGTCAAAAACACAGGTTTTTAGTTAAAAACAGTGTTTAAATACACTTTTTAGGCCTAAATAGGTTGTTTTAATACATAAAATTCAATATTAGACCTAAAAACACTTAAATTATTAAGTTAAAAAAATTTTGCTAAAAAATCGGACCAGCCTGACCCCCCGCCCCCTAAGTTTGAAATCTCGCACCCGGGGTCGACCCCCCCTAAAACGCCAGGAGGTCCGGACCCCCCTGGTCGCTGGTCCCCTCCTAAAAAATTTGGCCTTCCACCCGGGGGTGGACCCCCCGCCCCCCCTAGCGGACCTGACCAAAAACACCTATGGTACTGACGCCGGAATTTATAGGTTCAAGTCTGGTATCGCCAATTTTTTAGCTAAAATAGCAAATTGTTTCGCATTCTTTCGTTCAAAAACTCAATTTATTTGGTTCGTATTTCTGGACGTCCCAGTTTTGGGATTTTTGAGGTCAAATAGAGCGTTCTAGGTTTTTTTTAGGCCATATAGACGCCACTGGCGCCTAGATTTTTGGCTAAACACGTATTTTTACAGTTTTTTTAGACAAATAGAAGAAAGTTTTCAAGGTTTTAAAAGACCAATTTTTAAACAAAATTTTTGCGCTTCGCTTGACTCAGCGCATACTTGTTTTGAACTTATTAATAACTCATTTATTTTTCTTGTGGCATATAGGTAATGTTTGCCAATTAATTATATGTTTTTAACCCAGCGAGAAATAATATTTAAAATAAAATCTTAAAAAAACTAATTAATAAAGTTTAGTTTTTATCAAAACCTAATATGGAATATCCATCGCCGGCCCGCTTCAGCTATAAAAAAATTACCCTCTAATAAAATCTTTATTTGCCAGGGTATTTCAAGAGTTTTTAAAATTTTAGAAAGAATTGAATTTTTCTTTAAATCCTTAAAAACTACATTAAATTTTTTTTATCATTCTTGCAAACTGTTTCCATCTGTTTTACTTAAAAACTATCAATTTTTTTAATAAGTTATTAAAGATAATCATAGATGAACAAGGGAGGATAGGGTGGGTTCCACCCCCCCCCTGCCTCAAAATTTTGGGCCTCTTCCCCTGGAAAAAAATCCAGGCCCCCCTCCCCCAAATATTCGAATTTTTTACCTCTGCTCTGACCCCTCTCTAAATTTTGAAATCTGACCCTCCCCCTCTCTCCCTTCTCGAGAAAATTTTAAGTACTTTTTTATACTAAATTTTCTTCCAAAAACGTAAATTTTTAACATAAATTTATGTTTTTCACTCTTTTTATACCTAAATATCGCTTTTTATTCAATAAAATGTAGTATTATCTTATAAAAAACTATTATTATACATAATGGTTTAAAAGTATTTTGTTTCGGAAAGTGGACCCCACCTGACGCTGACACCCCATCTAGGTTTCAAAATCTTCCACCCGGGTCTACCCCCTAGAAAGCTAGGGGAAATTCGAGCCCCCTAGGATCCCCCCCTAGATTTTGAAATGTCATTTACCCGGGGTAAACACCCCCCCTAGCTTTTTCACCGTGTTCATCTATGGAGATAATGCCCCAAAATTTTAACTCATCAAACAAACGACAATTTTAAAATTAGAATAAAAAATAAAATCACAAATAAGAGTAACAACGCAAACATAAAGTGAAAATAATATAAACAATCTGTTTAATAAACCCATATAAAAATTTTAAACCAACCACACCAAGGAAAATTTAGTTATAAGCACCTTCATTTAAAATAATACCAGCCAAGTCAACCTTAAATTATTTAATGATTTTCTAGGTCTGTGCCAATGTTTTCTTGTTAAATTATAATCTTTTGGCAAAACTTTACGTATTTAGAAATTAAACATTGAAAAAAGAAAATTAAATTGTTGTTTGTTTTTTTTTAATTTTGAGCGTATACATTATAAATTTGACTTCAAACTCATCGAAAAATATACATGGTACTGAAAACCCTATTATATAAGCCCTATTTGTTGACATGGAAAAAAACTATGTTTTTGGTGCCTAGATTTCTGTGCTGGCGCCTAAAATTTGGAGGCTAGGCGCCAGCTGGCGCCTAGGCGCCGGTGAAAAAAAACCCCGAGAGAGCGTCCCAAACGCGAAAAAGGATGAGGCCAGTGAATATCATTGCGTGGTTACTCTGACACAAAGAGTCATAATCATTATAAAATCAACGTGACTCTGACTCATTTTGTTTTGATTATTTGTGGTTTAAGATAGAAAAAAGTCACAGTTGCGAGTATTTTACGACGCTTCTGACTCATTTTGTTAAAGTAACGAGGATATTTGAGAAACTGCTTCCACCCTGGCGCTTTCGAGTGCCGTTATTGAGCAGGATTTAGGGTCGATGGAGCCTTGGGAACTTGGAGCTGTAACTTGGAGCCAAAAATAGGTTTTGGAGCCATAAGTGGGGAACTTGGAGCCGTAAGTAGGGAACTTGGAGCCCAAAGTAAAAATCGCTGAAACGTGTTCCTAAGCCTAAGCGAAACCTAAATATAACCCTAAACCATTTTTTTCTTAAAGGCTCCAAGTTCCCATTGCTCGTGGCTCCAAGTTCCCAAAAATTTTCCATGGCTCCAAGTTCCCTGCTTGTGGCTCTAAAGACCCCGTACCTTGAGCAGCAAGCCGCAATAATAATAATAATAATAAAGAAAACATTAGCTAAAAACTCAATAATGAAGTCAAACGCTTTTTATTAACTTTTTTCTGCCAAAAACTTTGTTATTTTTTTCAAGAATTATTTCTTTTCAAGAAATAGTTTTTTTACGAAGGATTTATAAGCGTGCTTTTTAAAATTATTATTTCTGTTTCTAATTTTGCACCCCTCCAGTTTTCAATGGTTATTATTACCCGACGTGGCCGCTGTCCCTCTTTTAATTTCGCCAGCAGTGCCCATGACTCATTTAATTTATTGAGTCATAAGTGGCCAGCCTCCATAGGTGAGAAAGGGGGGAAGCAGAGTGGGGTCCACCCCCCTAGTCTCGAAATTCTGGACCCCCCCCTAGACGAAAATCCAGGGGCTCCCCCTCCCCCCAAATTTCCGAATTTTTTACCACTGATCCCCCTCTAGAATTTGAAATCTGACTCCCCCCCTCCCCCTTCGGGAAAATTTTAGGTTACTTTTTTTATACTAAATTTTCTTCCAAAAACGTGATTTTTTATCACATATTCATGTTTTTACACCCTTTTTACACTAGAATATAGCTTTTTATACAATAAATTGTAGTATTATTCTATAAAAAGAACAATTATTAAAGTTGTTATGGTTTAAAACGGTTTTGCTTTGGACACCGTACCCCACCTGACCCCCCTCTAGATTTCAAAATTTTTTCACCCCTGGTCGACCCCCTAAAAAGCTAGGGGGGAGGGGGTCCGGACCCCCCTGGGACCCCCTCCTAGAATTCAAAATTCGATTTACCCCGGGTAACCACCCCCCTAGCTTCCCGGACCGTTCTCACCTATGGCAGCCTCTTGAATTTTCCTTTAAGCTGTTTCTGGATTTTTTCGGAAAGGGAGCAATAACATCCTCCCATCCCAACTCTCTCCCGCCCTCCCACCTATAGTCGGGATATCTAGGGATTGAACGGCACCTTTCTGCTATTCTATGGGTAAAATCAAAACCTAAGCAACTTTTGGGGCTAGCAACACTGAATTTTATGATTTCATTATTAAAATCCAGTAAAGCTTTAAGGCTCAAGATCGGAAGAAAGTTAAGCTAACTATATATTTTTTATGCTTCTAACAAATGTGATTTTAACCGTAAAAAACTTTGATTTAGAACAACACAAGAGCCGCCAAGAAGCGGCTCTTGTGTTGTTCTAAATCAAAGTTTTTTACGGTTAAAATCACATTTGTTAGAAGCATCTAAAAAATACTATAGTTAGCTTAACTTTCTTCCCGATCTTGACCTTAAAGCTTTACTGGATTTTAATAATGAAATCACATAAATTTAATCTTACTAGCCCCAAAAGTTGTGGTTTTGATTTTACCCAAATAAATAGGTGCGGTTCAATCCCTGATGTCCGACTATAGGTGGGAGGGCGGGAGGAGAGTTGAATTGGGAGGATGTTATTGCTCCCCTTTCCCGAAAAATCCAGAAACTTTTTTAAAGAAAAATTCGAGAGGCTCCGTGTGAGACGGTCCCGGGACTGGGGTGGTTACCCGGGGTTAATCGAATTTTGAATTCTAGGAGGGGGTCCCTGAGGGGTCCCTCTCCCCTAGTTTTTCGGGTCTCAAACCAGGTGAAAAAATTTTGAAATCTAAAGAGTCAGGTGGGGTTGCTGTCCAAAGCAAAACCGTAACACATTCTAACAACTTTAATAATTGTTCTTTTTATAGAATAATACTACAATTTATTGTATAAAAAGCTATATTCTAGTGTAAGAAAAAATATAAAACATGAATATGTGATAAAAATTCGCGTTTTTTGGAAGAAAATTTAGTCTGAAAATTAACCTAAAATTTTCCCGAAGGGGGGAATTGCGGGATTTCAAATTAGAGGGGGATCGGTGGTAAAAAATTCGGAAATTTGGGAGGGACCCCTGGATTTTCGTCTAGGGGTCCAGATTTCGAGACTAAGATGAAATCCCTGCTTTGCCTTCCGCCTATGGAGGCTGGCGGCTTATGACTCAAATATAAATGAGTCAGTGGGCACTGCTGGCGAAATTAAAAGAGGACACGCGGTTGGTGATGAGCATTGAAAATTGGAAAATCAAAATTAGAAACAGAAATAATAATTTTAAAAAGCACGCTTATAACTTTCCGTAAAAAAACTATTTCTTGAAAAGAATGATTCTTGAAAAAAATCAACAAAGTTTGGCAAAAGTTAATAAAAACCGTTTAGCTTCATTTATTGAGTTTTAGCTAATGTTTTCTTTATTATTATTATTATTATTGCGGCTGCTGCTGGAGTACGGTTTTGGGGCGAGCAACTCGAGAGCCATGGAAAATTTTTGGGAACTTGAGAAGCCACGAGCAATGGGAACTTGGAGCCCTTAAGAAAAAAATGGTTTAGGTTTATATTTTAGGTTTCGCTTAGGCTTAGGGACGCGTTTCGCGTCCTCGCAATTCCCTACTTACGGGCTCCAAGGTCCCGTACGACTCCAAAACCTATTTGGGCTCAGTTGCAAGTTCCCAAGGCTCCATCGACCCTAAATCCTGCTCAATAACGGCACTCGAAAGCGCCAGGGCTGGAATATGCCGAACCCCTCATTTCTTAACAAAATGAGTCAGAAGCGTCGTATTCGCAACTTCTGACTTTTTTATCTTATTAAACCACAATAATCAAAACGAAATGAGTCACAGTCAGGTTGATTTTATAATGATTATGACTCTTTGTGTCAGAGTAACCACGCAATGATATTCACCTTGGCCTCATCCTTCGCGTTTTTGGGCGCTCTCTTCTCGGTTTTCCGCCCGGCGCGTAGGCGCCAGTGCGCCTACCTCCAAATTTTAGGCGCGCCAGAAAATCTAGGCACAAAAATTTCCGTGAGTTTTCCATGCTCAACAAATAGGCCTTATCATTTCCGTACCATGTATATTTTTCGATGGGTTTGAAGTCAAATTTATAATGTATACGCTCAAACAAAAAAAAAACAAACAACAATTTAATTTTCTTTTTTTTCAATGTTTAATTTACATACATTAAAGTTTTCCAAAAATTCAAAATATTAACAAGAAAATTTGGCACAGACCTAAAATCCGTAAATAATTAAGGTTGGTATAATATGTTATTATTTAAATGAAGGTGCTTATAACTAAACTTACTTGCATATCATTTTGCCATTTTAAAATTTTTATATGGGTTTATTAAACAGATTGTTTATATTATTTTTCACTTTATGTTTGCGTTGTTACTTATTTGTGATTTTATTTTTTATTCTAATTTTAAATTGTCGTTTGTTTTTGATATGGTCAGTTTTTTTCATAGATGGAACACGGTGAAAAAAGCCTCAGTGTTGCCCCGGGTAATACGTTTCAAAAATCTAGGTCAGCTAGAATTCCCCCTAGCTTTCTATAAAGTTGAACTCCGGGGATGAAAGATTTTGAAACCTAGATGGGGTGTGAGCATCAGGTGGGGTCCTTTTTACCGAAACGAAATACTTTAAACCATTAAATGTATAATAATAGTTTTTTATTGAGATAATACTACATTTTTTATTGAAATAAAAAGCGATATTTAATTATAAAAAGAGTGAAAAAACATAAATTTATGTTAAAAATTTTCTTTTTGGAAGAAAATTTGAGTATAAAAAAAGTACTTAAAATTTTCTCGAGAAGGGAGAGAGGGGGGAGGGTCAGATTTCAAAATTTTAAAAATAAATTCGAAATTCGGCCTGGATTTTTTTCCGGGACCCGATTTGAGGCAGGGAGGTGGAACCCCCACCTATCCTCCCTTGTTCATCTATGATTATCTTAATAAGGTTCTAAAAAAATTGATAGTTTTTAGTCAATTTTTGCAAATAAATAGAGAAATTTAATGTAGTTTTTAAGATTTAAAGAAAAAATTCAATTCTTTCTAAAATTTTAAAATTTCTTGGTGGCAAATAAAGATTTTATTAGAGGGTAATTTTTTTATAGTGAAGCGGCGGCAATTGTTCATATTCATTTTTTTAATAAAAACTAAACTTTATTAATTAGTTTTTTTAATTTTTATTTTAAATATTATTTCTCGGCTAATAAGTA
>JASAMX010000071.1:0-14556 GCA_030248175.1 Microlaimidae sp. YZB2_3
AAGCAAGCAAAATTGCGACAATACACGATTACAATTACGCATAAAAGGTTTCATTCCAATGCATCTTTATTGTTAAATTGATCAAAGTCACGTGGAGATATTAAGTTGTGGAATTTGCATTCGAAATTGTAGAATCGCCTTAATTCTTTATGGAAAAACCTACTGAACGGACTACATATTACTGAGCTGAACATAATACGGAATGACCATAACCAACTCGTGGCAGCTAATGTCATGCAAATTAACCCTTCGGGATTTTTTTCGTTTAAAAAGCGCTGCAAATCAGCAAAAGGTGTTTCGCGTCAGTGCTGCACTGTGTTAAACTCCGCCTCCTCGTTCGTCCGAACGCAGAGTTTAACACAGTGCAGCACTGGCGCGGAATGCGTTCTGTGGATTTGCAGCAGAAAAAATTCCAAAAGGTTAAACCACGTCGTATGCAAATTATTCCTTGCGTGACTTTGGTCGATTATATAAACGTTCTTTTTTATTTAGGTTGTCTGATGTGCTGCGCCGTTGGCGAGGAGGACCCCAAACGTTATCGAAAAACTTACCTATTGGCCCATATTCTTCTCATTATCGCTGCTGTGCTAATAATGTTTGGGGAATCGGAACTTCTCGGGTTAGAAAACAGTTCATCTGTGGATTATTTGGTACTGGCAATTTTTATGGCAACGTCATTCTATTTATTTGCTGTGTGCCTGTTTTTCGTTGAGAATCGCTATGCGACAGCAAGTTTTTCCTACTGCTCGGTATTTATGGAGTTCGTCTATTCCGCTGTCATGGTTGCTAAATTGTTAGGTAGGTAGTTTATTGCGCTTGTTTATAAATAAAAATACCACCTGAAATTCAGATGTACCTGATCAAATAGAAAATTTTTTATCAATCTTTAGGGTTAATTTATTATGACTGGGTGTTCGTTCGATTATTTTTTTTTATTTTTTAAAAATTTTACTAAACATTAGCTGTTAATGTATTTTGTGTTGTATTATAGCTTCTTCTGTAAATTGTGCACTGTAATAAGAAAGAAATTCAGAGTCCAAAAATCTATTTATTGTGAATCTGTTAAACTTTACTTTAAAAAATATTTGAATGATGTTGACTGTTAAATATGTTTTACTTAAAACCTTTTAAAGTAGGCTAAAAAACCCGTTTAGAATCTCCATGGTGGTAGGTTTTAAGATGTAAAAGTGGAAGTTCTCAGTCTAAAAACCAAATCTTAAATCTATTTTAGACATGCCATTATACTATTGGAAAGCAAAATGCAGTGATCTGCTGTCATCTTTTTTTTATATCATTGCGGGTCTGATAATATCTCTGCCCACGTACATTCTCTTCCTGTGCATGATCTGTAGAGACATTAGGAACGGGTGTTTGAAAGCCCTGCACGCATTGTGCCATATACTGTTTATTGGGGTCAAGATTTTCATGGCCGTTCTCGTGATATGGAGCTACGTCCAACTTTCCAAAGACAAAAGCGGCATTCTTCTGACGCATTTTGATTCCATTTACCCGCTCAGATTCAATATAACAGAGGGAAATAAAACCCAAGTGGCAACTTTCTGGAGTATCCAGCACCATTTTTTCTCTGAAGACGAGTTATCCGATATTTATTGCACAGGAGGTTCCTACTCATTTGCGTTGTCCTGCAGGGATCTCTTTAGGTAAAAACACGTATGTTTATTATAAATTGTTTTTTGGTTGTCTGCTTGTATCTATGTCTATGTTGATTTCTATATAAAAATTAGAACTATGTGCATGTAAAATTAGCACAAAAATATATATAGGAAAATGTGTCAATATAAAAATATAATTCCTGTCTAACTATCTTTTCCTGTCTCAAGATGGTCAAATTTAACCGTTTTTTTTATATTAAAAAACAAGCAAGAGTAAAGGTGCCACGAGGGATAAAATTTACTACTCCGGACAAGTTAACACAGCGTTTGGCGTTCTATCACTAAAACTATAGGCACAAAAAATCTAGCTGGCTTCCATAATTTCAGTGTTGAATCGACTATTTAACAGCAAAACCATTCAAAATTTTTAACGAAAGTGGTTTAATAATAAAGATCAAAACCCTTATTTTAACAATTATTTATCAAATTACTCAATTTGAAACCCAAATGCAAATTTCTAAAGGCCCAAAGTTGGTTAATTTTTGTATATTTTATGAAAAGGTTGAATTAAAAAAATTCTGCGTTTTCATTTGTTTTTTTTTAAACGTCATAACCGCACAATTCTAATTGGTCCCCTCATATCTGCAAACTACATGAGGGATATTTTCGACGTCAGCCAGATATGATTCCACCATAAATTCAAAAACAGTTGAAGCTGAAGTCTTCCTGGCTGAAATTTAGGGCGTAACCGCTCTCCGCCAGGAGGAAATAAACAATAATAACAATAAAAAACTTCCGAGCGAGAAAAATTAAAAAAAGTTTTCAGCACTTATGTAACCAATTATTATTTAGTTGCGTCATGGTTTCTCTGCACGTGATATTTTCTCAAAAAACGAGTGATTACTTTACCACTCATCTATTTTTACCCTGATAGAATTTATTTTTAGACACCTTTTTTTCTTTTAATTTCAAAATTAAAATTGGCAGTACCACCCTAGGTTCAGTAACATTAATATTTAGAAATGTTTTTATTGTTTAATCTTTTTAATACTTAGAAAAAAACGTGAAAAATCGTTAGAATTTTATGTTGTTTATTTGTTACAAAAAAATGACGCATGAATTTACCTTTTTTACACTTAAGCACTTTAAAGTTTGATTCAATGTTTCTACCGCAAGGTTGTCTGCTTTCATTCTATATTAAACTCTGAATTTTCCCTTTTTTGTTTCAGTTGGAAAGTTGGAAAGTCGGACCTGCAACTCTACCCGCCCTATATCGACATGGGTTCCGACATCACTGAGTGCCAAATCGACACCACCATCAATTCCACTACCGGTACTGACGGGATCGCCCCGTACATCGTCTACAACGCCCAACTGCAGGTGAACTTTGCCGGGACCGCGGGTCGGGTCCTCGGCGACTACCTGACCGGTGATGTCCCGGTAAACCTGTGGAGGAACATGGCCTGCGTGGGCGAACACGCAAACCAGTCATCAATAGAAAAGATATATGAGTGCCCGGACTTGGACGCGTCCAATATTACAGTCCCAGAGTATGGGAAAATCGGTCCATTCACAATTACGGAACTGGAAGCCAAGTTTGAACCCACTCTTACTGTTGTATCCACACCAATAAATTGACACCGTCCTATGGACTCAAATAAACTATATTGACATTTTATCGACACTGAGATGCAGTTTCTAAAACGTTAAAAGCAGAAAGATATATTTTGTTACTAGATGATGATCTAAAGTGCGTTCAGGCCTTCCTTTTGGATTGGGTTGGAACCGACTCTTAATTTCGTATCAACACACGGTGAATTGACACTGTCACATTTCAGCACTGGGATGCAGCGTCTAAAAGTTCAAAAGCAGAAAAATATTGTTTGTTAGAAGATAAAGTGGAGTCCAAACCCTTCTTCTTGAATTGTGTTGGATCACACTCTGACTGTTGCGTCAACATTGCAAAAATTTGAGGCTGGACGCCAGTATATTTATTTAAGGAAGGCTGAGACTTGTGACAGTAAAATGCAATTTCTTGAACATTAAAAACAAAAAATATAGTTTGATGAAAAATGAAATAATGGAAGAAGGAAAAGTAATGTCAATATCTTGTCCGCGCAATTTGAACTGTTTTATTAAAACTGTAAAAGTTTTAACAGCTGCAGTAAACTGGGTTAATTAAAGTGTTTTTAAAAAGCAAGATAGAATTTTTGAAGTGTTAAATGTAGAAAAATACTGTTTCTTGGGAAATAACTGAAAGAAAAATGGGGTCCAAAGCAATTTTCCGCTCAGTATCGTACTCTACTACTGCTTTTTTGACTGTCCTATCCTATTACCTTGGTAAATGTTTTAGCAACAGGACATTAAATGCCATTTTTAAAATATTAAAAGTAGAAAGATAATTTGTTGAAAATGACTAGTACTGAAAAAGAGCCACACTGATACAAAAGAATAGCTCTCAACAAACCTTGGCGATTGGCTAATTGGCTAATACTAATTGGCGATTTTTCCCCGGCATATTACTCAGTTAGAGGGTAAAAATATTATAGCTGGCACATACTATTGTCAGTGTTGAACTTAGTTATACCGGAAATAGGGCTTCAAAAAGCGCGCGTAAATATGGCTACAACAAAAAATGCTAGGTATATTAAACAAGTAGCGGCGCGCGCGGAGATCAAAAAGACAATATTGGACGACATTATGGCGGGTTTTTTCTTTACTTTAGAATTAGGTTTCTTGAGAGCCGCGTTTTTTGACCACCCTCGCATACTATAGTGTTTTTTCTTGTTTTTTTCTAATCGAATTGGCGCGTGGCGACTGACACTTTAACAAGGATTTGTTATTTGTCTCACAAAACTTTGAATCTTGGGAGTAGTTATAAATATTACTCGCACATTAGTACTATTATACAAATTCACTTGTTTGGCGCTCTGATATTACATGATGTGCTAAAAGATGTCAAGTATGCATTATCTTAGTATTTTTTATTCTGTATACAAACTGAAAAGCACATATTATACTCGAGGATATAAATAAAATAACGCGGATTAATCTGCTTGTAGATGGCTCATTATTTGTGTACTTACGGGTTTTCAAGGCAATTAGGCCAAGGGCAAAATGGAATTATAAAACAGTAAGAAGACAATAAGGATCACTGTAAATTTATATATGGAAAAAAAAACGATAACAGTTTAATTCAATGGCTAAGATATCTTAAACAAGCCAAGCCAATCATAGTGTTTCCAGTAGGGATCGATCGGGACCCCGGCCTCGGGCCCGGCACTTTTTTTCTACCCCGGCCACGGCCCCAAAACGCAATTTTCTCTGCCCCGGCCCCGGCCCCGGCAATTTAGCTGTCAAATCAACCAGGGCAAACCGAGGTAAGGACCCCTAAGAATACAAATTTTTGCACTTTTTACCATTTTAGACAGTAATAAATATGTAAAATTTTATCTAAAGAGCTAATGTAATCACTTTAATACGAGGATATTTATTATTTATATTTTAAGATTTTATTAAACCTCTATTTTAATAAGATTCTATATTTTAATCATCAGTCATTATTCTAAAAATTTGAAGACTTTTAGCATTAAAAACCATTTTGCAGATTTTATTTACTAGATTAGGGTTTGACAATAGAAGTCCATTCATGAGACGTATACAATAAATACTAGAGTTATTATAATATCATTGTTTATATCAAAAATATATAACCCAAGAGAATTTTCGGCTATGTGTACAGTAAATTTTTAACTAAATTTAAAAGAAAAATGATGCACATCTTACTTTTCAACGCAAGTTACTTTCTGTGCACCCAACAAAAGTTTTCTCGAACAGCGATATGTTGTGCACCAAATTCGTTTTTCTGACATGTTTATAATCGACGCGTACAAAAATTTAGCAGAAATCGGTAATAATTTCTATTAAATTCGCTCATGTGTGAGTTTTTCTATGAAAGTTTATCGTACAACTAGACATTTGTTTGAATTATATTATATTCTTACGTTTATTTTTGGGGGTTATTGAAACTTTCTTAAAATTTAGTGATGCTAAAACATTTTTTTAAATAAAAAATTCAAGTTGATTTCTTGCTTTTATTTTGGCATTTTTAAATTTATTGCTGAAACTACACTGGTATTCATAAATTCTGTGAAGGGTCTATTCGGACTGGGTCCGCTTGTTTTCGTAGGAAAACCCTGCCGAGTCAAGTCCACTTTTTTTACCGAGTTTACTATTCTTATACAGTCGAAAAGCATCCAAACTTGAATTTTTTAAACAAGAAATTAGTATGAACTGTTTGTACTTAATTTGGAAAAAGTTTTCGAATAAAATTTGCTTAAAAAATCAATTAATACGTGTCGAAAATTAACGATATTAAATACTGGACACAGTCTTAAAGGTGTACCACCCGGTCCAGAGTTTTCTTGCCAAGTTAAAGACTTTTAAGGTTTCTATAATTATATTTTTCATAAAAGTAAGCATATATTATAATCCAAAAATGGTGAAAACCTAATTTTTAAACAAAAAATTTTCTAAAAATTCGAATTTGTGCGACTTTAATACTGAAAACCCGCCATTTGCTTCTATTTCATAGGCGCACTGTTGTTTTTTTAAAATTAAATTTTAACGCAGTTTTTAACACAGTGTTAGTGTTTTGCAGTGCATATGGGAACTTTCCTTCCACTTTTTCGTTAAATGCACTTCCAAAAAAACGGGTATTGACAGCAAGAAAAATCTTTGCGTAAGAAATCAGTGGTATATGCACAGAAAGTCGCGTGTGTTAGAAATGTTGCGTTTTTTCTTGCACAATTTTATTCAAAAACGTATGTATAATTAAAAATTCTTGTGCCATATGTTTTTGATAAATCTCGAGAAATTACAAAAAGTAGTGCAAAATCACAAAAAAAATTTCATTGCAAAAATTCACATGACACTGACTTTATGATTTTTGGCTAAAAAATAAATTAGCGGATTAAAATGACTAAAACTAACAACTTAAAACAAGCTAGAAAGCGAACATAGTCGCTTGTACTCGCAATAATTTAATTATTTTACCTTTTACAATTTAAAAAGTATTTTTTCAATTTAAAAAAGTGGTAATGAATCTTTAAAAATGTTCTAACAATTTAAAATGAAAAGGTGTGTTTTAATCCTTCCTGTATGTTAGACTGAAAAATGTTGATTATAGGCATGTAGGTAAAGTTCTAGAAAAGCTGTTTCTTCAAAATAATATTCTTCAAGACTAAAGGTAAACCACCGTGGCTGCAACAGTTGTTCGTTGGATTAAAAAATACCACCATTAAGTAACCACTCAAATCACGAGAGTCTTACGTCACTTTATCAGCCAATTAGATTTTATATAATGCCATATTAAATCAAATCTGTTTGGCTGATAAAGTGACGTCAAATTCTCGTGATTTAACTGGTAACTTAATTAGGGACATTTTTTAATCCAACGAACAACTGTTGCAGCTACGTTGGGTTTACCTTTAGCATTTTTTAGATTTAGAGTTACATTTCTACAACTATCAGTATTAAATTACTTTATTGTACTTAGACTAAAAAATTAAAATAAAAATTTATGCATAAATTAGCAAAACACTTTGGAACGGGGCTCTGGAGTTCCACAAATCGACGTTTTGCTCCGTTGCAAAATTACTTTTATTATAATTTTACTTTTACTTAAAAAATAGGTCTTACTTTTACTTTACATAAATAAAATTTCGACCGTTACTTTTATTTTTACTTTACTTAAATTAAAATATCACAAATTACTTTTATTCTTACTTTACTTAAATAAATTTTTTTTTAAATTACTTTTTACTTTTTCTGAAAATAATCAAAAATCATTACTTTTTACAACCGTAGTGTATACTGAATATAATAGTAATTTAGGTCTAAAAAAATCGAAATATTAAAATATTTTTTGTTCTGTTTTAAAAATTTTGTGTATTAAAAAATAAGTTTTTCTACTTACACAAGGGCTTAAATTCTAAAATGTGACTATTAATTACCTAAAACAAATAATTGAGAGTAAAAAATTAGAATTTTTGAAAAAAAAGACCAAAATTACAAATTTTGCTAAATATTTAGCCTGCCCTGGCCCCGGCCCCGGCCCCGGCCGGGGCAAAATTTTCTACCCCGGCCCCGGCAAATCAAAATTTCCCTACCCCGGCCCCGGCTCCGGATCAGCAATTATTCTGCACCGGTCGATCCCTAGTTACCAGGACAAAAATGATAAAACATGATTTGTTATATGATTTATTGTCATTATTATTATGTAAGTGATTTGTTTGTATAATTAATCCAATGTAATTTTTTGTGGCTTCAACTATTTTTACAGTAGTAAACTTGCTTCAAACAGTGGTGAATTATAAAAACTATACCTCCGATAAGTAGTTTGCGAGAAATATGTTTTTGTGTTTGAAAAATTCAAAAAATACAAAAACGAGTAAAACAAAAATTGACCGAATAGTTTGTTTATGAGCGAAAAATCGTCGTTCCTTGTTTATTGAATAGTCAAAACAAGAAGTTTTAAACCTAATTAACATTAAGAAATTTTACGTCTGTAATGAAAACAGCAAGTCTGCAAAAGAAGGAAGTGTTATTTTCCAGAGAACTTGTTTTCGTTAAAATTGATTAGATTTTTTTGCTTACTTAAAAATGTCGCCATAGTGTTTGATATTTGTCAGAAACAACAATAATTACTATTTTTTTAATTAGTTTCTGTATTGTTTGACATTTTAAAAATCTACCCGCTCCGGAATAGAAGCTTTCCAATAATATCTCATTCAAGTTAATCCGTTGCGTGGTTTGGAAGGAGTTAGGGAACACAAAAACATATATACATTAGACAAATAAACATTGCGTCAAATTATAGATTATTTCCAAACAAATTTGCAATCAATGACTCTTAATGCGATGAGGTCTTTTATTTTTAAATTTTTATTTTATTTTTAAAAATTAAAAACAAAATAAACTATAAAATTTTTACTTTTTTTTAAATTTCTTCTCCCGTAAAATCCCGTAGCCGCACTCATAAAGCGCGATTAACCAAGGATTAACTAAAGATTAAGTATGGACGTCTTTTTTTCATGGACAAGGAGAGAATCGGATTTAAAAGCTGATAAAAACTGACTTTAAACGCGGTTTTTGGACTTTTTGTCATGTTTTATAACTTGAAATACGTATACATTCTCTTGTAGGGTAACTGATTTAATTTCGGCCACGCCTTAATTTCGGCCACCAATTTAGGGTGTTAGAAAATTGGCTTATTTTTAAAACACAAAAGATCTAGCACAAAAGTAACTAGATTAATGTTGAATAAAGTGTTTTTGCAAAAGTTTTTTTAATTTTGTTATTCTACATTATCAACATTTTCATACAAAAAGTGAATTTTTTGTGATTTTCCTAATTTTTGCTTTGTGTTTAAACTGCATCAAATTTAGAACGAAGCAATATATAACCTTAAAATATCTTCTATCTAAGGCTCAAAGTTGTTAATTTTCGAGTTTTGACATTTTCTTCAAAATCATTTTGCAATGCGTTTAACTAACTGCGCATTTTTAGATTCCGTTAATTTCGGCCACCTGAAAACTTAGATGAAAGAACCTGCCGTTTTTTGCTGTTTTTAAATATCATTGTACTATCGTATTTATAAAGAATTTTTTTTTGCTCGTTTGACTTTGTTTTGACGTTTTTTAAGCCAAAAATAAAAATTGAACAAAAAATACAAATTATTAAAACTTGTTTTTTTAAGGTTTTGACATAATTATTTAAAGTCTTGCTAATAACTATTAAAGTTCGCAAACGGGAAAAATTAAGTTATATGTACCAAGAACAATACCTAAGGGTAAATTTGTAACCTTTAGAAATTTTTATTGTTCGTTTAAGCAATAGTTATGGCCAGTTTTTTGTAGGTGGCCGAAATAAATGGCACGCGCTTTAACTTCGGCCACTTAAAAAAAAAGTTTAAACCTTCACTGATTTTTAAGTGCAACAGAAATATTTAAATTTTGCACTGGGATAACAAATATAGCTATTGTTTGATGTTTAGGCCAAATTTTGGCTTGATTGAAAAAGCCACAAAAAACTTATTCAAAATAATAAAAAAAGGTGGCCGAAATTAAGTCAGTTACCCTAACTAAAGTATTTTTATATAAATAATCGTCAAATTTTAAGAATATTTGAAAAAACAATTAAATACGTGATATTGTTAAATTTTAATTTCGAAATAAAAAAAATTAAATTAAAAAAGACGAATTTTATTTCGATTTTGCATTGTTTCACATTATTAATTTAAATTGATAAAAATTTTATTTGATTATGTTACAAGTTTATTGTACATTATTAACCATTATTTAAAGGAATTAAGTCTTTTATCAAATTATCTTATATTATGTGAGCCAATACAAAAGCCAATCAACAATCGCTGGTTAATCCTTGGTTAATCGCGCTTTATGAGTGCGGCTACCGGTGTTTAATCTTGATGAAAGGCAAAATACAAATCCAAGCAATATGAAAAATGCATCGTAATCGAGATTGGAATGTTTCGTTTTTTTAAACACAAATTAGGTTCTACTCTAATTTGTGTATTTAATTTTAAATAGTTTACGTAAATTACTATTATACCTTAATTTTTCTACGAAAACTGTATGGGAAGCCTGTCTGCATTTGACTCTACAATAAAAATACAATCTATAAATGCACTTCTTAGTTCATAATTAGAAAAAAACTACGTGAAATTTAAGTATACAAAATATCGGTTCGAATTAATTAAAACAACTAGACCAATAACCTGTATATAAAGTTGTGCCAGTTAACTTACTAACACATCTTAGTTAAACCGCTCATCTTTTTATTTAACATGTAAATATAACTGGCATCCAGCACGGTAATTATTATAAAACCGCACATCACCCTATAATTAGAGTAGATATCGTGCTGGGTGCCGGATATACTTACATGTTGAGCGGTTTAACTACGACGCGTCCATATTAGATAATAAACAATTTGCCATATGGTATGATTTTACCATATTTTACAGGGAACTGCAGAAATTCAGGAAAAAATTTCTTTCACTAAAATCAAGAAGTATACACAAAAATACAATATCCTATCTTTAATTAAACAATAAGAGCTCACTATATTGGCAAATATTACTATTACAAATAGACTGCTATATTGTTAAGCAAAATAAAATCTATCTTTTACTGTATTTCAGCTATTATACAAAGACCGTTAATAATAGCAACGAAAAAAGTTGTACGGAGTCTTTGGAGCCTTAAGCAGGGAACTTGGAACCATCAAAAATTTGTGTTAACTTAAGGCCACGAGAAATGGGAACTTAGAGCCTTTAAGAAAAAATTGGTTTGGGGTTAGATTTAAGCTTCGCTTAGGCTTAGGTAAACGTTTTAGGAATTTTTATTTTCGGCTCCAAGTTCCCATCTTTAGGCTACAAGTTCCTAACTTACGGCTCCAAGTTCTCCAAGTCCTAACTCTATTTTTGTTTGTTTTTGTTTAAAAAATTCAAAAAGCAAAAATACTGGTACTGTACTATATTAAAATTCCGGTTTGAAAAAATACTGGTACTTGTACTGGACAAAAATCAGAAAGTAAGAAAATACTGGTACTCGAATTGATTTTGGTTGAGTTCTAGTACCAGTACCAGTATTGATGCGCAGGTTCAAACGAAAAAAAACTCGACTGGTGTTTTTCAGCTCAGGCGCAATGGGTGAAGTGAAACTTCGTGCGCGCGATCTTTTTTATTGTAAAGCATTGCACCATTTTGGGATCAAATTTTTTTGCAAGTAAAATTATAATTTGCGCAACTTACAATGTTATTTTGTATATGAAAATACTTGAAATTTTATATAAATTAGCTTATAATTTTCAATCATCAAATTTCAATGTTTACCTGTTTTTGATTTTAATTAAATAACATAAAACAAAATTTAAATTTGAAACTTATTAATATTTTTAAGGCGTTTTACAAAACAGAAAGAGCTTTACAAAATTTGACTGACTATATTTTTAGAACAAATTTGATTAACACAAAATTAAATTGTTGTAGTAAGATTCAATTATTAACAGTCATATAACCAAAAATGGATTTTTTTATTATTATTGTTTAATTAAAGATATGATATTGTATTTTTGTGTATACTTCTTGATTTTAGTGAAAGAAATTTTTTCTGAATTTCTGCAGTTCCCTGTAAAATATGGTAAAATCATACCATATGGCAAATTGTTTATTATCTAATATGGACGCGTTGTAGTTAAACCGCTTATCATCAAGTATCTCCGGCACCCAGCACGATATTTACTGTAATTATAGGGTGATGTGCGGTTTTATTATAATTACCGTGCTGGATGCCAGATATATTTACATGGTAAATAAAAAGATGAGCGGTTTAACTACGATGTGTTGGTAAGTTAACTGGCACAACTTTATATACAGGTTATTGGTCTAGTTGTTTTAATTAATTCGAACCGATATTTTGTATACTTAAATTTCACGTAGT
This sequence comes from Microlaimidae sp. YZB2_3, assembly GCA_030248175.1. Lineage (NCBI taxonomy): Eukaryota > Metazoa > Nematoda > Chromadorea > Desmodorida > Microlaimidae > Microlaimidae sp. YZB2_3. The sequence continues at coordinate 12,137 of JASAMX010000071.1, forward strand.
TTTTTTCTAATTATGAACTAAGAAGTGCATTTATAGATTGTATTTTTATTGTAGAGTCAAATGCAGACAGGCTTCCCATACATTTTTAGTAGAAAATTAACATATAATAGTAATTTTACGTAAACTATTTTAAAATTAAATACACAAATTAGAGATCAAACCTAATTTGTGTTTAAAAAAACAAAAAATTCCAATTTCGATGCATTTTTGCCATGCTGCTTGGATTATATTTTTGCCCTTTCAGTGGGGGTGAACACCGTAGCCGCACTCATAAAGCGCGATTAACCAAGATTTAACCAGAGCAATTTGCTTCCAATTGGCTTTTGTATTGGCTCATTAATATAAGATAATTTGATAAAAGACTTAATTATTTTTAAATAATGTTTAATAATGTACAATAAACTATAACATAATCAAATAAAAATTTTGTCGATTTAAGAAAATGTGAAACAATGCAAAATAAAAATAAAATTCGTCTTTTTTAAATTTAATTTTTTTTTATTTCGAAATTAAAAAGTTAACAATATCACGTATTTTGTAATTTGTTTTTTTCAAATTTTCTCTAAAAATTTGACGATTATTATATCAATTACTTTCAGTTAGGGTAACTGACTTAATTTCGGCCACCTTTTTTCTATTTTGAATAGTTTTTGTGGCTTTTAGATCAAGCCAAAATTTTGGCCTAAACATCAAACAATAGCTATAATTGTTATCCCCAGTGCAAAACTAAAATATTTCTGTTACACTTAAAAATCAGTGAAGGATTAAACTTTTTTTCAAGTGGCCGAAAGTTGAAGCGCGTCCGTTGCTTTGCGGCCACCTGCGAGAGCTAACGTAACTATTGTTTAAACGAACAATAAAAAAAATTTTCTCAAAGGTTACAAATTTACCCTTAGGTATTGTTCTTGGTACTAATAACTTAATTTTTCCCGTTTTCGAAAAAAGTTTGATAGTTATTCATCAAGAGTTTTAAGAATAATTATCTCAAAACCTTAAAAAACAAGTTTTAATCATTTTATTTTGTTCAAAATTTTATTTTTTTTGGCTTAAAAAAACGTCAAAACAAAGTCAAACGTGCAAAAAAAAAATTCTTAAAAACTACAAAATCAGTACAATGATATTTAGAAAACAGCAAAAACATAGAGGTTCTTTCACCTAAGTTTTCAGGTGGCCGAAATTAACGGAAATCTAAAAATGCGCAGTTAGTTAAACGCAATTGCAAAATGTAGTTTGTAAGAAAAATGTCAAAACTTCAAAAATTAACAACTTTGACCCTTTAGATGAATATATTTTTTAAGGTTATATATTGCTTCGTTCTAAAATTTGATGCAGTTTTTAAAAAAAGCAAAAATTAGGAAAATCACAAAAAATTCACTTTTTTGTATGAAAATGTTGATAATATTCAAATAACAAAATTAAAAAAACTTTTGCAAACACTTTATTATTTAATCTAGTTTTGTGCTGATCTTTTGTGTTTTAAAAATATAGTCAGTCAAGTTTCGTAGTCTTTGGTTTTTTGTAAAACGCCTTAAAAATATTAATAAGTTTCAAATTTAAATTTTGTTTTATGTTATTTAATTAAAATCAAAAACAGGTAAACATTGAAATTCATGATTCAAAATTATAAGCTAATTTATATAAAATTTCAATATTTTCATATACAAAATACATTGTAACTGCGCAAATTATAATTTTACTTGCAAAAAAATTTATCGCATAACGGTGCAATGCTTTACAATAAAAAAGATCGCGCGCACGAAGTTTCACTTCACCCATTGCGCCTGAGCTGAAAAACACCAGTCGAGTTTTTTTTCGTTTGAACCTGCGCATCAATACTGGTACTGGTACTAGAACTCAACCAAAATCAATTCGAGTACCAGTATTTTCTTACTTTCTGATTTTTGTCCAGTACAAGTACCAGTATTTTTTCAAACCGGAATTTTAATATAGTTCAGTACCAGTATTTTTTTGCTTTTTGAATTTTTTAAACAAAAACAAATAAAAATAGAAGTTAGGACTTGGAAAACTTGGAGCCGTAAGTTAGGAACTTGTAGCCTAAAGATGGGAACTTGAGAGCCGAAAATAAAAATTCCTAAAACGTTTACCTAAGCCTAAGCAAAGCTTGATCTTAACCCCAAACCAATTTTTTCTTAAAGGCTCTAAGTTCCTATTTTCTCGTGGCCTTAAGTTAACACAAATTTTTGATGGTTCCAAGTTTCCCTGCTTAAGGCTCCAAAGACTCCGTACAACTTTTTTCGTTGCTATTATTAACGGTCTTTGTATAATAGCTGAAATACAGTAAAAGATAGATTTTATTTTGCTTTTAACAATATAGCAGTCTATTTGTAATAGTAATATTTGCCAATATAGTGAGCTCTTATTGTTTAATTAAAGATATGATATTGTATTTTTGTGTATAC
>JASAMX010000072.1:0-11643 GCA_030248175.1 Microlaimidae sp. YZB2_3
AATCGCACAAATTTTAAAAAAAACAGGGCAAATTTAAAGAAATCTTTGCCTTTCTGAAAGCAGCCGATTTTTCTAGTACCTTTGGTAGCGGTTTATCTGAAAAAAAAAACAATCAACTAATATTTCTTTTACTTTTCCAGATGTTCTTTAACAGATGCCAACTCTAGAAAGCCCTTATGACAATGCATTTTTAGTCTTTGTCTCGTTGGGTCTTTTTTTGCATATTCACTTCAGATGAGCCAAGCCAGTTGATAGCAAAAATTTTTTGCTTTTTGGGCTCCACTGTTTTTCAATCCCGAGATTCCGGTAAGTGTACTATTTTGGCATCAGGAAATATAACAGAATCGCCAACAGGATAACAATTTTTATGATTTTTAATGTATTTTCTTTTCTTTTTCTTTATTTTTTGCGTATTAACCCGGTACGGACGGCTCTTGAACATGCCTTCGGAAGACTAGAGGCAAGTAGGAGGCAGGTAAAGCTGCCTCGGAGGCAGCATGGAGGCAGGTAAGAGGCAGGGTGAAGGCAGCTAAAACTTCCTCTGAAACGGATATAGGGCAAGTGACTCTACCTCCAGTTTTCAAGATATGGAGGTTAGGAGGCAGGTAGGAGGCAGCTAAAACTGCTTTTGAAGCAGGTAGGAGCTGGGTGGAGGCAGGTAGGAGGCAGGTAGGAGGCAGGTAGGAGGCAGCAAAATTTTTGATGGAGGCAGGTAAAAACCGTTTTTCCCAATTCAGGCCCCCCGTCCTTACCCGGTTTTAAACAATATTTTTACCACAAGTTACACACGTTTTTGTTAAAAATAGTTTTAATCCGTTTTTGTATTACCTTTCTTTTTGTAATTTTTGTTTAATCAATGCATTTTATTAAAATGTTTTTTATTCTCATATTTTTTACTCAGAATTATGTTTTTTTACTCGGCGTCTCTAAATGTATTATTTTTTCGTCAGTTTGTTTAGAGCAGAAGCTGGCCGGCTATGAGTATTCCATATGACCGCCTGAAACCCTTTAACGGGGGATTTTAGGGATTGGCGTGAAGTGAGATTTGTTTTCACAAAAATATAACACAAAATACATAATTTATATACAGAAAAAGTTTATAAAATAATAATAAATTTAGACTTATGATAGATCACTTTATCATTAATTTTTTGAGTTACCCAGCTCGGATTTTTCTCAACAATTCTATACTTAAATTAAAAAGTAAATTAAGCACAAATGCTATAAATTTTAAACCTATTTATGTTGTGACGAACCGTTTTATGTTGCGTACACTTTTCAATGTTTTATTTTCTTTAAATGTAGAAACTGTACAAATAGCTTGTAACTTTATTCAGAATTTTACAATTTAAAATCACTTACTTGTTTTATTTAGCTACACTCTGTATAAAAAATTTGTGTACTGGTAAAAAAAAACTTTGAACTTAAGGAATTATATGACCCTGACTGTCAGTTTAAAAGGCTGCGCGTTCGTACTCTCTTAAAACAGTTAGTAAAAAAACGTAACTAATCTTTTTAGTAGAATATGTGGTACTAAGTGCTTAGTAACCTTTTACTAACTTTTTTGTAAGATGACGAATTTTGCTATAAACATCTTGTTCACATGACAATTCAAATCTCTATTTTGAATTTCGGCCATATTGACTCCTATCTTTAACGTGTATGGCTGTTTTTTTTTCCGAATTTAGAGTTATTTTTTGTGATTTTTTGTTTAATGTTGGTTGTGTTCAAAAAGTAAAAAAAGAAATGTTTAAATTTTGGACCGGTTTAATTGTATATTTTGTAAATTTTTGATTAAAATTGTCTCAGGTAAGTATTTCAAGGTTTTAATTATAAAATATTTTGCAGAAAACAAGCCTATATAGCCAAAATTTTAAATTTTAGATTTCAACTAGTAATTAATTATTAGGACTATTTTACAGAAAAAAGTTGGCTTGTTATTTTTGTGGTAAACTTTTGTGTGTGGCGCTCGTTTTCATAACCTTATTTTATTTCTTTATTTGGGAAGGTATACAGGAAAGGGGATAGTTTTGGTGACTGTTCCTTTGATTTTGTCAATCCAAAAAACGTCTCAAATCGTTTTTTTACACAAATATTTTTTAAATAATGCCTCACCAAGTAAACACGGGTCCACAAGTTGACACAAATGTTTTAAAGTTTTAGCGTAAAAATTTGTTACATGTATTTTATGGAAACTTTAAAACGTTACAAAGGTAAAAGATTTATTTTATGCAATGAATTTTGATTTGTTGAATATTTTTTTTTGTAAAGCGTCCAAAGACATAATATTATTATGTAGTGAAACATATGGTGTGACAAAAATGTTTTCAAAACAAAAACGCCTTGGTCGTCTTTATTTTTATTAAAATGTGACCAAAAAGCAGGGCTGTGAGTTGTTTGTTTATGAGAAAAGCGTTTATGATGTGTCAAGTTCCATTGCCTTTTGATTATTCTTGAGTGGACGTGTTGAGAAAAAAGGAACGCATACAAACTGCATGTTTCTCTGGTCAAAAAACCAAGATTTGCTCAGCGTGTTGAAAAAACAAAAGACTTAATCAGCTGATTTCCTTTTTGAGTTGTTAAATAACAGTTTTAACATGTGGGGAAATCCAACTAAAATAGTGACCACCTTTGTTTTTCTTTTTAATCAAATATTAGTTTCTGCAAAAATAAAGTCTTAACTAAGAAGTTTAGAAATTTGGATAATTTCTGCCTATAGCTATATAGGCAGAAATTAAGCCTATGTAGCCAAAATTTTAAATTTTAGATTTCGACTAGTAATTAATTAATAGGACTATTTTAAAGAAAAAAGTTGGCTTGTCATTTTGTGGTAAACTTTTATGTGTGGCGCTCATTCTCATACCCTTTTCTTATTTTATTTTTTTATTTGAGAAGGTATACAGGAAAGGGGATAGTTTTGGTGACTGTTCCTTTGATTTTGTCAATCCAAAAAACGTCTCACTCAAATCTTTTTTTTAAACAAATATTTTTTAAATAATGCCTCACCAAGTAAACACGGGTCCACAAGTTGACACAAATGTTTTAAAGTTTTAGCGTAAAAATTTGTTACATGTATTTTATGGAAACTTTAAAACGTTACAAATGTAAAAGATTTATTTTATGCAATGAATTTTGATTTGTTAAATAATTTTTTTTGTAAAGCGTCCAAAGACATAATATTATTATGCAGTGAAACATATGGTGTGACAAAAATGTTTTCAAAACAAAAACGCCTTGGTCGTCTTTATTTTTATTAAAATGTGACCAAAAAACAGGGCTGTGAGTTGTTTGTTTATGAGAAAAGCGTTTATGATGTGTCATCAAGTTCCATTGCCTTTTGATTATTCTTGAGTGGACGTGTTGAGAAAAGAGGAACGCATACAAACTTCATGTTTTTCTCGTCAAAAAACCAAAATTTGTTCAGCGTGTTGAAAAAACAAAAGACTTAATCAGCTGATTTCCTTTTTGAGTTGTTTAATAACAGTTTTAACATGTGGGGAAATCCAACTCAAATAGTGACCACCTTTGTTTTTCTTTTTAATCAATTATTAGTCCCTGCAAAAATAAAGTCTTAACTAAGAAGTTTAGAAATTTGGATAATTTCTGCCTATAGCTATATAGGCAGAAAACAAGCCTATGTAGCCAAAATTTTAAATTTTAGATTTCGACTAGTAATTAATTAATAGGACTATTTTAAAGAAAAAAAGTTGGCTTGTCATTTTTGTGGTAAACTTTTATGTGTGGCGCTCATTCTCATACTCTTATCTTATTTTATTTTTTTATTTGAGAAGGTATACAGGAAAGGGGATAGTTTTGGTGACTGTTCCTTTGATTTTGTCAATCCAAAAAACGTCTCAAATCTTTTTTTTTTTTAAACAAATATTTTTTAAATAATGCCTCACCATGTAAACACGGGTCCACAAGTTCTTTTTAATCAATTATTAGTCCCTGCAAAAATAAAGTCTTAACTAAGAAGTTTAGAAATTTGGATAATTTCTGCCTATGGCTATATAGGTAGAAAACAAGCCTATGTAGCCAAAATTTTAAATTTTAAATTTCGACTAGTAATTAATTAATAGGATTATTTAAAAAAAAAAAGTTGGCTTGTCATTTTTGTGGTAAACTTTTATGTGTGGCGCTCGTTCTCATACCCTTATCTTATTTTATTTTTTTATTTGGGAAGGTATACAGGAAAGGGGATAGTTTTGGTGACTGTTCCATTGATTTTGTCAATCCAAAAAAACGTCTCAAATCGTTTTTTTAAACAAATATTTTTTAAATAATGCCTCACCAAGTAAAAACGGGTCCACAAGTTGACACAAATGTTTTAAAGTTTTAGCGTAAAAATTTGTTACATGTATTTTATGAAACTTTACAAATGTAAAAAATTTATTTTATGCAATGAATTTTGATTTGTTGAATTTTTTTTTTGTAAAGCGTCCAAAGACATAATATTATTATGTAGTGAAACATATGGTGTGACAAAAATGTTTGCAAAGCAAACAAACGCCTTGGTCTGGCCGTCTTTATTTCTATTAAAATGTGAACAAAAACAGGGCCGTGAGTTGTCTGTTTATGAGAAAAGCGTTTATGATGTGTCAAGTTCCATCGCCTTTTAATTATTCTTGAGTGGACGTGTTGAGAAAAGAGGAACGCATAGAAACTGCACGTTTTTTTTCGTCAAAAAACCAAATTTGCTCAGCGCGTTGAAAAAACAAGAGACACTTAATCAGCTGATTTCCTTTTTGAGTTGTTAAATAACAGTTTTAACATGTGGGGAAACCAAACTCAAATAGTGACCACCTTTGTTTTTCTTTTTAATCAAATATTAGTTCCTGCAAAAATAAAGTCTTAAATAAGAAGTTTAGAAATTTTGAAAAAAAAAATTTTAAAATTTAATCGATCCGCAAGTAACTACACCTAAAGTTTTGATTGTAACTTTTTCATTAAAAATTAGTTTTTATTGGCATGTTTTACACTGGATCTTCTGCCCTTTAATCTTTTTATTGAGAAACAATTATTAAAATTTTTTAATGATACAACGCCTCTAACGACGCAATAAATATAAAACTGTTTAAAAACACTGATTTGGTTATGATTAAATCTTTTATTTTTATAATTTTTGTTAAAAATTTTGTGCATTGATTAAATAGATATTTTAATTGGCGCATCAAGGTCAAACCAAAAAGCTCACGACGAATTTTTCACACAGTATATGCATATAAGCTAAGGCTTTGGTTGCAGATTTATAATTAGTTTCTGCAACAGGGTTTTAGTTGTTGCTAATCTGTGTTATCTTCATCTTTCAAAACGCCGATTTTGTGTGGTGGAAATGCTGCAATTACACTTCATTTTCTTTGTTACAGTACGTTTAGAAATTATTTGTTTTATTCAACTTATTTTATCATTTGATCTATTTTTATGTATTTTCGATCTGTGAATTCTTAATTTTTATTCTTAATTTGTAAATTTTATTCTTAATTTGTCAATTTGAGTAATCATGATCCTAACAACATGCCCTTACGATAAATTGTTACTGATTACTTAGTAAAATAATCTACTAAATTGTTTAGTAAACACATATAATCTACTAACTTCAGTCGTAAATTTCTCATATATTTACTTAACTACTTGAATTAGTAAAAAATCTACTAATTTTTTGACTGGTTCCTTTTCAAGGAATTAATTAGTAGTTTTGTTCGTAAAAAGTTACTAACTATTTTAAGAGTGCTTTTTGGGCTCCACTGTTTTTCAATCCCGAGATTCCGGTAAGTGTACTATTTTGGCATCAGGAATCATAACAGAATCGCCAACAGGATAACAATTTTTATGATTTTTAATGTATTTTTTTTTCTTTTTCTTTATTTTTTGCGTATTAACCCGGTAAGGACGGCTCTTGAACATGCCTTCGGAAGACTAGAGGCAAGTAGGAGGCAGGTAAAGCTGCCTCGGAGGCAGCATGGAGGCAGGTAAGAGGCAGGGTGAAGGCAGCTAAAACTGCCTCTGAAACGGATATAGGGCAAGTGACTCTACCTCCAGTTTTCAAGATATCGAGGTTAGGAGGCAGGTAGGAGGCAGCTAAAACTGCTTTTGAAGCAGGTAGGAGCTGGGTGGAGGCAGGTAGGAGGCAGGTAGGAGGCAGCAAAATTTTTGATGGAGGCAGGTAAAAACCGTTTTTCCCAATTCAGGCCCCCCGTCCTTACCCGGTTTTAAACAATATTTTTACCACAAGTTACACACGTTTTTGTTAAAAATAGTTTTAATCCGTTTTTGTATTACCTTTCTTTTTGTAATTTTTGTTTAATCAATGCATTTTATTAAAATGTTTTTTATTCTCATATTTTTTACTCAGAATTATGTTTTTTTACTCGGCGTCTCTAAATGTATTATTTTTGTCGTCAGTTTGTTTAGAGCAGAAGCTGGCCGGCTATGAGTATTCCATATGACCGCCTGAAACCCTTTAACAGGGGATTTTAGGGATTGGCGTGAAGTGAGATTTGCTTTCACAAAAATATAACACAAAATACATAATTGATATACAGAAAAAGTTTATAAAATAATAATAAATTAAGACTTATGATAGATCACTTTATCATTAATTTTTTGAGTTATCCAGCTCGGATTTTTCTCAACAATTCTATACTTAAATTAAAAAGTAAATTAAGCACAAATGCTATAAATTTTAAACCTATTTACGTTGTGACGAACCGTTTTATGTTGCGTACACTTTTCAATGTTTTATTTTCTTTAAATGTAGAAACTGTACAAATAGCTTGTAACTTTATTCAGAATTTTACAATTTAAAATCACTTACTTGTTTTATTTAGCTACACTCTGTATAAAAAATTTGTGTACTGGTAAAAAAAACTTTGAACTTAAGGAATTATATGACCCTGACTGTCAGTTTAAAAGGCTGCGCGTTCGTATATTTGGGAGGTACATGTAACAACTCTGTTTGAGTCTGGTTTGAAATGATGCCCTACAGACACGAGTTATAAAAAGTCAACGTGGGATGGTGCAAGCTTTTACATCTGTGGATGAAAAACTGAGGCAAGAAATTATAATAAGTAATTACAATATCATATTTTTTGAACAAACACTAAAAATAGCGCATTGTCTTGCAGTTTTTCTATCAAAAATTCGCATTAATGAAACGCTATTTGTTTATTTGATTTTTGAACCTGTCAGGGAGGCCAAATTCCCTCAATATGGCAAAATATGCGACGGTCATCTTTTTGTTTTCGCACTAACTTGTTAAAAAAGCCAAAAAAAAATGAAAATTATATATGATTTTACTAAAAAAAGTGGCGAAATTTAAAAAAAAAATTTTTGTATTTTTTTGGCTCTGTGCCAATATTACATGCAATTGAACATAAAATTTGACTGTGCCAAAAACTTACTTTTGCAAATCAACCTCTATCTCTGTTAATATTAAAACTAAAAATTTATAAATTTGGCGGTTCTAACGGTTTGCAATATTACGCGCTATTATACTACTATCGTCCGGGCATTGGAGTAAAATTTGTACATCCAAAATAACAATACTTTTTATGTTGTGTTAAAAAAATATTTTAAATATGGTATTGCTCGAGATAAAAGAGCTAGAAACTTCTTTTATATATTAAAACAAACAAAAATTGTTTGGTCTTTAAAATAGAATTTTTAGCAATTACTAATTGCTTTTTCAAGTTTTTTGTATTTTTATTAAAGATATGAAACAGCTAGAATTTTTTTTAAATATACATTTTAAAAGAATCAAAAATACACATCATAGTTGAAAACAGCAGGGCAAAGGGTGGGAGGATTTTTGATTTGTACTACTTTTATCTTTCTAACGCTGTTTTGAACGTTTTTTTGCGTTGAGAAAACCCCATTGAACATTTTCTTCAAAAACACCCATAGTAAATTCTGAAAATTCCTTAAAAATACCTGTTTTATTTTCAAGCATTGTAGAAGCTATAATATTTAAAACTTTAAATTTTTATTTATTATTATTATTTTTATAAAAATACGTTCGTAATTATTATAACCATTTCACTTCGCCATATTTTGAGTTTCAGGACGTTTTTTTTTTTGTTTCGGATGTTTTCCCAAATTTTTTACTTTTGTTTAAATTTCACTTTTTATACATTTGTATTATTTGCATTTCTGCGCGGTCAAAAACAGTTTAAAACTTTCAAAAACTATTTATTTTACAATAATAATATTATATTTACATAAAAATATTACATGATTAACCATATGCAACTTTCTAACAGTTTGCACTTGGCAAACAAAAGCTATTCTCTTTCTTCATAACTTAATGGAAATTTTAAGGTTATTTGGGTCATTTTAACAAATAATTACTCAATTTTATATATATATATATATATATATATATATATATATATATATATATATATATATATATATATATATATATATATATATATATATATATATATTTTGTTAAAAAGTAAAAAATATATATATATATATATGGTGAAACGTAAAAAAAAGAAGTGAAATGGTTATAATAATTACGAACGTATTTTTATAAAAATAATAATAATAAATAGAAAATTTCAAAGCTTTAAATATTATAGCTTCTACAATGCTTAATTAAAAATAAAACGAGTATTTTAAGGAATTTCAGAATTTACCTATGGGTGTTTTTGAAGAAAAAATGTTCAATAGTTTCTCAACGCAAAAAAACGTTCAACAGTTTTAGCAAAAAAGTAGTACAATCAAAAAATCCTCCCACACCTTGCCTACTGTTTCAACTCCTGATGTTTTTTGATTTAAAATGTATATTTAAAAAAAAATTCTAGCTGTTTCATATCTTTAATAAAAATACAAAAAATTTGAAAAAGCAATTCATTGTAATTGCTAAAAAATTCTATTTAGAGACCAAACAATTTTTGTTTGTTTTCATACTATAAAAGAAGTTTCTAGCTATTTATCTCAATAATATTTAAAATATTTTTAACACAGTAAAAAAATATATTTTAAATATTCAAATTTTTCTCCAATGCCGGACGATGGTGTATAATGAAACGCTATTTGTTTATTTGATTTTTGAACCTGTCAGGGAGGCCAAATTCCCTCAATATGGCAAAATATGCGACGGTCATCTTTTTGTTTTCGCACTAACTTGTTAAAAAAGCAAGAAAAAATAGAAAATTATATGATTTTACTAAAAAAGTGCAAAATTTAAAAAAAAAAAAATTTTGTATTTTTTTGGCTCTGTGCCAATATTACATGCAATTGAACATAAAATTTGACTGTGCCAAAAACTTATTTTTTGCAAATCGACCTATTATTATAATATTAAAACTAAAAATTTATAAATTTGGCGGTTCTAACGGTTTACAATATTACGCGCTATTATACTACTATTGTCCGGGCATTAAGAATTAAAAATTTGTACATCCAAAATAACAATACTTTTTATGCTGTGTTAAAAAAATATTTTAAATATGGTATTGCTCGAGATAAAAGAGCTAGAAACTTCTTTTATATATTAAAACAAACAAAAAAATTGTGAGTCTTTTAAATAAATTTTTAGCAATTACTAATTGCTTTTTCAAGTTTTTTGTATTTATTAAAAATATAAAACCGTCGAGTTTTTTTGAATATACATTTTCTAAAAGAATCGAAAAATACACATCATAGTTGAAAACAGCAGCAAAAGGTGGGAGGATTTTTGATTTGTACTACTTTTTTATCTTTCTAACGCTGTTTTGAATAACCTTCTTGCATTAAAAAAACCCCATTGAACATTTTCTTCAAAAACACCCATAGTAAATTCTGAAAATTCCTTAAAAATACCTGTTTTATTTTCAAGCATTGTAGAAGCTATAAATATTTAAAACTTTAAATTTTTATTTATTATTATTATTTTTATAAAAAAATACGTTCGTAATTATTATTAAACCCATTTCACTTCGCCCATATTTTGAGTTTTCAGGACGTTTTTTTTTTTTGTTTCGGATGTTTTCCCAAATTTTTTACTTTTTTGTTTAAATTTCACTTTTTTATACATTTGTATTATTTTGCATTTTATTGCACGGTCAAAAACAGTTTAAAACTTTCAAAAACTATTTATTTTCAAAATAATAATTTTATACATAAAAAGTGAAATTTAAACAAAAGTAAAAAATTTGGGAAAACATCCAGAAACAAAAAAAAAAAACGTCCTGAAACTCAAAATATGGCGAAGTGAAATGGTTATAATGATTACGAACGTATTTTTATAAAAATAATAATAATAAATAAAAATTTAAAGTTTTAAATATTATAGCTTCTACAATGCTTGAAAATAAAACAGGTATTTTTAAGGAATTTTCAGAATTTACTATGGGTGTTTTTGAAGAAAATGTTCAATCAGATTTTTATTTAGAGCCACAAAAAAAAACAGAACAGCATTAGAAAGATAAAAGTATTCCATTCAAATCAAAAATCCTCCCACCCTTTGCCCTGCTGTTTTCAACTATGATGTGTATTTCTTATTCTTTCAATAAATAAATATTAAAAAAAAATTCTAGCTGTTTCATATCTTTAATAAAAATACAAAAAACTTGAAAAAGCAATTAGTAATTGCTAAAAATTTTATTTTAAAGACCAAACAATTTTTGTTTGTTTTAAATATATAAAAGTAGTTTCTAGCTCTTTTATCTCGATCAATACCATATTTAAAATTTTTTTTTAACACAGCATAAAAAGTATTGTTATTTTGGATGTACAAATTTTACTCCAATGCCCGGACAATAGTAGTATAATAGCGCGTAATATTGCAAACCGTTAGAACCGCCGAATTTATAAATTTTTCGTTTTAATATTAACAGAGATAGAGGTTGATTTGCAAAAATAAGTTTTTGGCACAGTCAAATTTTATGTTCAATTGCATGTAATATTGGCACAGAGCCAAAAAAATACAAAATTTTTTTTTTAAAATTTCGCCACTTTTTTCGTAAATCATATATAATTTTCATTTTTTCTTGCTTTTTTAACAAGTTAGTGCGAAAACAAAAAGATGACCGTCGCATATTTTGCCATATTGAGGGATTTTGGCCCCCCTGACAGGTTCAAAAATCAAATAAACAAATAGCGTTTCATTATACTACTATTGCTGCGGGCATAAAATAAAATTTGTACATACCAAAATAACAATACTTTTTTATGCTGTGTTAAAAAAATATTTTCAATAATGGTATTGAGGATGAAAGACTAGAAATTTTATTTCTTTTTATATATTAAAACAAACAAAAATTGTTTGGTCTTTAAAATAGAATTTTTAGCAATTACTAATTGCTTTTTCAAGTTTTTTGTATTTTTATTAAAGATATGAAACAGCTAGAATTTTTTTGAAAATGCATTTTTTGAAAGAATCAAAAAATCACGTAACCTAGTTTGAAACGGCGGGCAAAAGGTAAAAAGATTTTTGATTCTCTCTTTTCTGTTTAACACTGTTTTGAACGTTTTTTTGCGTTGAGAAAACCCCATTGAACATTTTCTTCAAAAACACATAGTAAATTCTGAAAATTCCTTAAAAATACCTGTTTTATTTTCAAGCATTGTAGAAGCTATAATATTTAAAACTTTAAATTTTTATTTATTATTATTATTTTTATAAAGCAGTCAGTTTAATTATTATAAGCAATA
>JASAMX010000073.1:0-12577 GCA_030248175.1 Microlaimidae sp. YZB2_3
AACAAGCTCGAAAATTATTGAAATAAATTGTGTAAAATTGTTTTAAAGACAAATTCAGTTTAATCTTCTTACAAAGAACGACGTGGAATCAGTTTTTTTAAAGCACTACAATTAAACAACAAAGAATGTAATTTTCATTTCAAAGCGACTTTGTAACGTCTAATTGTTTTAGCGTTAAAAAAATTTCAACTCCCGCCGTTTGAAAATTTTGCGGTTTTGCGGCGTATGCATTTTTTCTTCGATCAATAGTAGCAAGAATATATAACACAAGAGAATGTTCGACTGTACACTAAATTTTTGACCAAAATTTTGCGAGAAAAGTCGCACTTTTGAATTCGTGTGCGACTTTTCTCGCAAAAATCCGCCATTTTCTGCTAGTTTTTCCGCGCTGCGATTTTTAACACAGTGTTAGTTTTCTCGCAGTGGGGACTGCGACTTCTTTCGCACTCTATGCTGCTTTATTCGCACTGCGATTATTTTCGCACTGCGAGTCTGGCCGCGCAACAAAAAAAGTACAGACGCTGGTAGTCATTTTCAGAGTAAAACACTTCGAAACTTGTTTTATTTAATTTTAAAACGTTCGAAAGTGATTTTATTTTATTAAAACTAAAAAGTTTTAACATCTTAAGGTAAAGGTAAAAAAAACGACTTTTACTCATTTAAACACAAAATTTTCGCTCCGCTTTGTTATTATTTTTTTTGTTGCGCGGCCAGGCTCGCAGTGCGAAAATAATCACAGTGCGAATAAAGCAGCATAGAGTGCGAAAGAAGTCGCAGTCCCCACTGAGAGAAAACTAACACTGTGTAAAATATCGCAGTGCGGGAAAACTTGCAGAAAACGGCGGATTTTTGCGAGAAAAGTCGCACACAAATTCGAAAGTGCGACTTTTCTCGCAAAATTTTGGTAAAAATTTAGTGTACAGTCGCACATTCTCTTGTGTTATATATTATTGATAGTAGCAAAAATATTTGGTAGTATACTTTTTGTGTCTAATACCCTCGTACTTTGTACCTTCGTATCCAAAACTTTAGTGCCCAATACTCATGTATTCAGTACCCATGTGTCTCAGAATAAAAAATCCACCTTCATATTGTCGCTACTATAACAAAATGAGTCAGAATCGCCATAAAATACTCGTAACTGTGACTCTTTTTATCTTTTAATGTACAGATGTTGTAAAGGTTATGAGTAAGAGTCACGTTGATTTTAAACTGATTGAGACATTTTCTGTCAGAGTAACGACGAATATTGAGTAACTTGTTCAACGGATATTAATTTTCAATAAACAAAAAAGTAATGCTTGGCAACTATTGTGGAACTTCTTAAAAATTTTAATTTCAAATAAATACATCAAGTAAACAATTTATAATACACCACTTTCATAAAGTAAGACAGTTTGCATAATGTACCGTTTATTAACAGCGGAGAACTGGATAGATTTTACCATCTTAAAAATGTTTAGTATGCGAATTTTTGAATTTTTTTAATTCAGTAAGAATGAAAAATTAAATTTCTCCAATAGTTAAAGAAGGGTATCCTTATAAATTAAATTGGTTAAAAATAACAAATCATGGTGAAGTTTTGCAGAGAATATGTTTAGGATATTTTTTGCAAAAATAAGATAAAAAAATAAAATATAATATCTAAAAATTTGTTTTAAATATCGTTCAATCCCGAAAGTAATAAATGAATAGGACGATTATTTGAAAAAATAAAATAGGCCCTTCTGTTGGTTTTTTGTAATTTTTTTGGAATGTTTTTTGTAATTTCAAACTATACTAAAATATTTTAAATTTAGATAGATAGATAGATAGATAGATTTTATTTCTAGTAAGTATCACAAACACAGTTAGGAAAAAAAAACACAAAAACATGCAACCCAGTTGGGTTACAACATAAACAAATAACTGGTATAACTTTTTTAAAAAAATTTATATCATTATATGTAGGAGTCATGGCTTACTAGAAAAAAAAGACTAAAGGCTTTTGATAAAAAAAAGCTCTTTATTTAGCCTTTTGAGGTAAATTTACATAGATATGTCACGTTTTTAAGGATTGTTTAAAAAGATATGCTGATTTTTTACTAATTTGAGTTTCATCAAGTGAGTTCCACTTATGTATTACTCTGTTAAAAAAGCTATATTTCCTACAATTAACTCTAATATGTTGTGGTTTGATTTTTTTTGAATGACCTCTTGTGTGATCAGTGTTAAAAAGAAAGTATTTATCTGGGTTTAAATTTACCAAGCGATTTACTATTTTAAAAACAGTTAAATAAACAATTTTAGTTTTTCAAAAGTAATAAGCAAAACAGTATAAATGCTACTTCAGTTTCAAATAGAAAAAACAAACAGACGTAATTTAAAAAAAAACAAAAACAATTTACTACACAAAAATTACCAAAACCGAATTTGTTTTGCGGAAAAATATTTCTATTTATTTATTTCCGTCTGAAATTAAAATAAATTTAAATCCACCCAAAAAAACAAAAAACCCAACCAAAACCAGAAAAAACAACAGAAAAACAAACCAAAAAACCACACCAAAACACCCAAAGACCAAGACCCCCACACACCCAAACGACACCCACAAAACCAGAAACCAAAACAGCGCGCGCAAACCGAGCCCCAACAACCCGAAAAACAACAACACAACAAACAACGCGAGAGAGAAAACAAAAGAAACCCCCAAAAACAAACAAAAAGCAGACACAACCCACAGAAGGGACGCAGCGACGCGACGACGGACACCGCGGAACACGAAGAAGAAAGAAAAAACGCAAACAACGCGCCCGACACAACCCAACCGCCGGGACGGCTCCCACCCCCCGCTCACGCCAGCAGACAAGCAAAGAAAAAACAAAAACCAAAACCACCCCAAAAAACACAGCCAAAACCAAAAAACAGAACAACAAAAAAACAACCCGAAAAAAACCGAAAGAACCAAAAAAAGCCTCCAAGAGACCGAACCACGAGCTCGGCTACGAGAAACGAGCAAAACCACACCAAACCACCAACACGAACCCAGACAAGAAACTATAGGAAAAAAGAGAGAAGAACCACAGAAAAAAGCACGCAGAAAACACAACGCACAAAAAACAAACCGCAAACTTTCAACTCTCCCCAGTATTATTCTTCCTGCGAGAGACGCCCTATCAGCTGAAACTTACTGCTTTTCTCCAATAAATGAGCTTCAAGATCCATATAAAAAAGATTTTCTTCAATAATCCGCTATAACAGACCCCGCAGCGCTCACACGCACCCAATATTATTATTTTAAAATATTTTATGTTCCATATGCTCTAATAGTAAATATTTTTCCTCTTCCCGTAAAATTAGAATTTTATAAAAAGAAGAATTATAATTAAACCAAAAAAATAACCACAAGAGAACTTCTTATCAATAAGTTACTTAGTATGTAATTCAGTAAGGAAAAAAAGTGTCACACAGTACCCCAGTACCTAATCGTAACTTAGAAAAAAACTAGTCTTTTCACATGAACAGATTTAACTACGACAATAGACATATTCGAAATAAAATTTAGTGAGGGGCAATTTAGCATCTACGTGCAAAAAATAGCTCCAAATATTTACCACAGAAAAATTTTAGGGGACCCCAAAAAAAAAAAACAAAAAAAAAGTTAACAAATTACTTATTCATAAAAATTAATATCTCTAGCAAAATTTTAGTTTTTAATATCAGAAAAATATGTAATATTTTAGTTATTAAAATTTTAATTTTAATTCTAAAAACTATTAAATTATCATAACACCAACAACAACGAACCGCGCAACTAACCCATAAAAAGGAAAGAGCCCATTAAATTTTTTGTTTATCTATGTTTGAATTATATCTGGCTAACTTCGTGAGGTTGTATAAAAGACATAAGCGGA
Organism: Microlaimidae sp. YZB2_3; assembly: GCA_030248175.1. Taxonomy (NCBI): domain Eukaryota; kingdom Metazoa; phylum Nematoda; class Chromadorea; order Desmodorida; family Microlaimidae; species Microlaimidae sp. YZB2_3. Next base: position 3,894 of record JASAMX010000073.1, read on the forward strand.
GCAATTAAAATTGTGCGGTTATAACGTTTTTTAAAAAAACGAATGAAAACACATGATTTGTTTCAATTCTCACCTTTTCACAAAATTTACAGAAATTAGTCAACTTTGTTCTTTCAAAAAATTACATTTTTATTTTAAATTTACCATTATGATAAATAATTGTTAAACTACGGTATTTAATCTTGAATATAAAACCGTTTTTTGCTGAAATTTTAAATGTTTTTATTGTTAAAATTAGTTGATTCAATAGTGCAAATCATCGAGGTCAGCTAGGATTTATTTGCCTAAGCTTTTTTTCTGCAAAATTTTAATGGATTTAATACAAATATTTCTTTTTAAACAAACCGAAACGTTTTAAATTGGATTTACTTGAGACGCATTCTGTTTAAAAAAGTACAAATAAAAACCAAAGATATCAACAAGTATTTTTTAAATATTCAAACTGTTTCAAATTTTCAACTATAAAGTTCGCCCAATACAGCATTCTATAATAAAACTGAGATGCCCGGCTGAAAAAGTTATTACTCGAAGTTAAAAAAACTTCTATATATCCCACTTTTTTAGTAATAAAACGATTATTTTTGCGCTTCCATTTGTTTAATAAAGTTATATGTCAGAAAATGGAGTTTGCAGAAATAAAAAAACTACCAATATAAAAATATAATATCAAATTGTATTTTAAAACCAACAATTTAGTGGTTTTTATAGTTTCAGAGATTAAATTTTTTTTAAGTAAAAAAAACTTGTTTACAACACTGTGGGGTGTTTTTGAAAGCATTAATTTCGGTTAGTTTGGAGAAGGCAATGTTTTACGTAAAAGTTTTCAAAAAGTGTGAAAGCCTATCAATGTGAATTTATTTGTGCATTGATTAATTCTAAAAATAACATGATCTATAGGGATCTTAAAAATCTAATGCTCAACTCACAAAACAGTGGTAAAGCCCATAGTTAATAGTTAATAGAACAGGGGTCCCATTGATAATTGTGATTGCATTTGACCTCAAACATAATAAACGAGGATCAAGGGTTGCGAACGGATTTTTAAGCGATCTAAAAAGAGTTTCAGTAAAGCTGTGGGTATGTGTAATAGTACGGGGTCTTTAGAGCCACAAGAACGGAGCTTGAAACCATCGAAAATCTTTGGGAACTTAGAATCTCGAGCAATGGGATCTTTGAGCCTTTAAGAAAAAATAGGTTTGGGCTTAGATTTAAATTTCGCTTAAGCGTAGTTAAACGTTTTAGCGATTTTTATTTTGGACTGCAAGTTCCTAACTCACGGCTCCAAGTTTCCTCGGCTCCATCCAGCCTAACTGTGTGAAGTCGATCGGAGGCAAACATAAGCGATTAGACGATCAGGACTAATATTATTTAAACGTCATTATTGGCGATTTATGAATTATAAATTTGCTCATTGACGCGAAAAACATTTGCTCCAGCTATAATTTTTCTAACTGTTTAACTTTTACGGGAGGTCAAACAGAAGGACAAATAAGGCTAACTTTTTAAATAATTGAAATTATCATTATTAGAATAACTTAAATGGAAGCATATATATATAGTATCATCGTCATAAAGCCACTATTTTTCCCACTGAATTTTTGTTTTAAGCTTAGAACGGAGAGGACATGAAACTATAAAGATTGATATTATTGCACGACTTTAGCGACGCTAAAAAATATCTTATCAAATTTTAATCTAAATGAGCTTCTTAGCAGAAAGCGTGATAAAGCTTCGGATAACAAAGATAAAAGGGCAATAAGTAAAGGAAACTTGACTCATTCATGTAATTATATTGATAAACGAAAAAAATTTTGCTGTGACGTAAATGCATGTTGCTATTACTTATTAAACGTTTTTCAAAAACAAAACAATATAGATTGGTATGTTCCCTGAAGTTTGAACTTTGCAGCTCTGGTTATTTTTTGTTTTTGAGCTCGCAATTTTATTGAAAAATTCAGGAGTTCTGAAGCTTTGTCCGACTTTTACTTTAAATTACAAAGAGATAAATGTCCAGATTAATGATGCTTCAACCCTACAATCATGCTCCGGAACTCCGAACATTTAAAGGGGAGTCAGCGCCGGATCTCCGGAGTTCCACCTCTTAAATGAGCTATTTTAGGTTTAAACTTAAAATACATTTGAAATTACTCTATTTGCATTTTAGGACTATTTCTAGCGTTTTAAATAAGTTTTGGAAAAAAGTTAGTTTACGGAAAAAAATGACAAAATAATCTACGACATAATTCTTTAATTTTTTTAAATACGTAGCCAAATAAAGGGAGTTATTAACAGAAGACTGCGCAAATAATAAATGATAGATAGCATATAATTAAAAAAACATAGATATACTTAAATCTTTGTATGCGGAATGAATGTTACAAATACTGACCAAAATTTAGACTTGTTGGATATTAATGTATCCTGCATTTAAAACCCAAAAATTGTTGATTTACATTAATTTAAAGTAAGGTATTATTAACTGCGATATTATAAACTGATATTAAACATAATAATTTATGAAATTCATTGAAATTTCAAACTTAAAAAGTCACTTATCAAATGTTTGTAGTAAAATAAAATATCATAATAAATGAGTAAATATAATCAATAAATAAAATAAAATAATAAATGACGTAGCATGAAAACAGGCGAATTATAAATAGAAATAGTTGCAAAATTGTTTGACTGCTCAAAATTACTTTGTTACTCTTCTAGTTGAGTCAACACACAACAATAGTCCAAAAAAACGAGAATCATAAGTGGCTATTTTGACGATTTTACTTTTTCTCGAAATTCGGCCGCGATAAAAAAAAGCTATGACTATTAAAATTATTACGCTAGCGCCAAGAAAGACTTTAGAATTAAAGTTTAGAATTAGTTTTAGGTTATAACTTTATTTTATTTATTTCATTTTACTTGATAGCTTTATATTTTACTTATAGTTATGATCGAATAACAAGTGAATAAGCAATTATTAATTGTTGAAAAACACGATAATGGTTCTAATAGCCGATAGTAATCAACTTATTTAAGCATTTCATGCAATAGGCCGAGTGTTGTTATAACAACGTTTTGTATAGAACGAATAACTGACGGTACGGAATTTTAAAAGCCGTTACAAATGTAGCGGAGAATTCGCGAAAATTTGGGGAACTTTGGAGCCGTGAAGACTTTAGCTTGAAACCGGAAGTACAAAAATAGTTTTGGGTTAGATTTAGGCTTTTAGGTTTTAGAGATTTTACCCTTTAAATTCCAAGTTTGATTTAGGGTCGATGGAGCCTTGGGAACTCTGAGCTGGAGCTTGGAGCCAAAAATAGGGAACTTCGAGTCGTAAGTGGGGAACTTGGAGCCGTAAGTAGGGAACTTGGAGCCGAAAGTAAAAATCGCTAAAACATTTACCTAAGCCTAAGTGAAACCTAAATCTAACCCCAAACCATTTTTTTCTTAAAGGCTCCAAATTCCCATTGCTCGTGGCTTCAATTTCCCGAAAATTTCTCATGGCTCCAAGTTCTCTGCTTGTGGCTCTAAAGACCCCGTACCTCCAAGTTTCCCTTCTCCAACTTCGTTCTCGGCTCCGAGATACAGCTCTAAGTCCTCTCAGCTCCAAAAACTCTAAGTCTAACTAACTCAGTTTGTTTATTTGTTTTGTTTCCAGGTTATTTCAGCATGATTGATTACTTAAACTTGAATAGTTTATATTTAGTTTATATATGTAATTTTAAGAGAAGTAATTTGGAAAGTGACTTTTTTCTGAAAGCTCAATGGTACGGGGTCTTTAGAGCCACAAGCAGGGAACTTGGAGCCATCGAAAATTTTTGAGAACTTGGAGCCACGAGCAATGGGAACTTGAAGCCTTTCAGAAAAAAATTGGTTTAAGCTTAAATTTAGGTTTTGCTTAGGCTTAGGTACACGTTTTAGCGATTTTTATTTTTGGCTCCAAGTTCCGAACTTAAGGCTCCAAGTTCCCCACTTACGGCTCCAAGCTCCCTATTTTTGGCTCCAAGTTCCAGCTCCAAGTTTCCTACGCTCCATCGACCCTAAATCAAGCTCAATATGGGTTATTAAACGCTTTAGTTAGGACCATAGAGGGTTATACCTAGTGTGCACCCTAATTAGGGCAGTCCTCCAAGCAATATATGAATTCTCATATTTTTTTAATTGGTATGTTATATATTTTTGATAAGATGAAAAAGCAAAAAAATATAATTTAACAAAATAGTCTTAAAAATATATTAATAACGTCAAATTTTATTATTTGTGTGTGTTTTTAGACATACGGATGGACCACGGGTCAATATTTAAGACTTTTTATGTGCAAACATCCTAGTATTTCCATGATAGTTCTATGTGGTATCAGTGACAAATTGATTTGCATGAAAAAAAATCAAATTAGCATATTTGTCCAACGATTTATGCAAATCAGAAAGCAGGTTTTGAATTGCAAAAATACACGTGTGACGCATTAAATTGCCCCAGAAGACAGTTTTAAAACTCGTCTTAATTCCGATGCTTTAGAACACCTTTTAGCCGGTGCATTCACCAACATATGTGCCGAACCGCTATTTAAACTTGTGAACAAAAAATTAGAAATTGTTTTAAAGTACTACACTGCCGCTTCCCTAACAGACGTATTTTATTCTTCCGGTTGCTTTCTAATGTGAACGTTTCAATACTTTGATTGGACACCGAATTTTGAAACGGCTCGTTCGAAAAATTTATGTTAATGTTCAAAAGAGAAAGGAACGAGTTTGGTTTTTTCTCCGATGTATATTTAATAAAAAGATGCTTGGATTTCATTTTTCAAAGCCGCCCAGTTTGAAAATATTTTAAAAAATAAAACCAAATATTGTCCGTATATCTTTTAAAAATTCCTTAGGAATATATATTTACAAATTAAAATTGATGGCATTAGCAAATATTGATTTTGAAGGCAACCTAAATGTATTTAATTAAAAATAAATATGATTAAAAATATATTTTAGATAACAATATTTTGAAATAGTGCATAAAACGCTTGGTCTTTATGCTTTAGTAAGTGATATCCAACAGTATTGTCACCAATTTTCGGATAAATGCTCCGGATTTTGAAAGCTTAACAATGAAAAACTTATTTGTTAAACGTTTACTTTATGTAGTATATTGTGGCGAAAATCAATAAAGTCCGTTAAAATGAAACACGAGTACATTCAAAAACCAACCAAAATTGTCGCTTTAGTCTCCAAATTACCCGGTTTATGAAAAATTGTTTTGTCTATTTTATGTAAAAATGCGTATTTTATTATAACATCTTTCCGTAATTTTTGAAAAACGAATTTTGATTTTTTTTAGTAAATAAAACTTGTAAATATTCAGTCGAGTAACAACTGAAAAATCGATCTCTAAAAATTAAACCCGTGTAACTTCTGATTGGTTGGAAAATAAAATTACAGAAAAAATGATAAGAGTAATAGAAGAATCAAAGGTAGACAACTACATTATAGTTTTTGTAAATTTTAGTTTTCAATGACATGTTGTAATTGTTTAGTTCAAACTAAGAACCATAATTTGGGAACTGAAGCCAAAAAGAAAACGCAAAACACCAAGCGATATAAAGGCCGATCATTTTTTATAAAAATTCAGTTGTCTCCGTTCCCAAAAATTTTCCATGGCTCCTTCCTCTTGTGGATTCCGTACCATTAATTGATTATGAAGGTAAAAGGTATTTATAAAGGAGGATTATGACGCTGTGCTTTGCGCGACGTTTTTATTTACATGATGTTGTTCATGTACTGAAAGATCAATTATTTACTTGGCGTTATTATTGAACATGGTCTTTTCGTGTGTAAAGAAATTTTTAAAGGCCTTTTTTAAAAGCCTTGGTTTTTAATTCGCACAATTTGAATTACAATTGTGTTTAATTAAATTTAAAAATTTTTTTACATCGCTGAAAAAATTCAAATGCTTATGAGTTCTAGACTGAAAGACAAATAACAATTAAAATGAGCGCGTGTTTTTGTTTGTTTATCACTTATACCTACCCAATTTCAAAGCTTTGGCTTCGAAAAAAAAATGCTTAGATTTCGGCTGTTTTGTTCTTTCTGACTATTTCGAAAAAGTATTAGAAAAAAAACCTTTGCTGAAATCTTAATTTTTAGTTTTTACCAAAAAAGATAATTTAAGGTTTTACTCATGATGGTATGTTTTGTTGGCTTCTTAACTTGTATTAATTAATGTATTAAGGTCATAATCAGAAAAATTTTCTTATTGGGCCCTACATTTTATTATAAATTCTCAAACGCTAACGCGAAGTTAATAAGAAAAAACCTTGGTTTCAATTAAAAAGATTTAGGGAACTTGGAGCCAAAAAATTCGGACCTGGAATTTGCACAGAAAATAGGGGTAAGAAGTGAATCAATTAAAAAAAAACATATGAATTTGCAAAACTTATAAGAATTAGAACAGAAACTCAAATACAGTAAAAAGTATTGACAAGAAGTTGCAGAAAAAAACAGAAAAGCGAAAATTTACATGTGTTTTTTTATTTCTCATGTGTTTTTTAAAATAGCATTCTATACTTTACTGATTGTCGATGTAGTTTTTTATTTAAAAAAATCTATTTTAAAACGTTTTATTAATATTTGTTGTGGTAACGAGAACAAAAATATTTCTACAAAACTTAATTTAAAAAGTTTATTTTTTCGTCCGCCATTGGTAACAACTGCAACAAGTATTTACGCCTTGGAGGAATTAGAGCCTTCTTTTTAATGGAAAGCTTATCGTTTTTTACAGTAAAATACGGAAGTCTAATTGAGAGCAGATATACGTTTCAATAATGGACAAATAAATTATAACTCATTTTATTACATGACGCATTTAATTCTTATTTTTTGTTTCAGCTTTTATGTTTTTTTTTTCTTCTAAATTTGCGTTTGCTAAAAACTTTTAGGGTTTATTTCGTTGAGCTGTTGTATTCCGCCTGCTTTTACTAATATAAAGGAATTAATTACCGTCGCGACACTTAAATCCTAAGCCTCAGCTTTAGTTTAAACCTAATTTTAAACAAAACTTTCATATTTAGTTTCGTATTTCAAGCACGTTGTTCGAGATCCATTGTTCTAAATCAAGTAATCCAAAAGTAACGCCGCGTACGGTTTGTTTAAAAACCGATACCCGCTTTTCTCTAATAACCCGCCTGCTCCAACATTCTTTTAGCCATTTTAACGCCAGAGCTCCGGCCATTTAAAGCGGAGAGACCTCCGGAGCTTTGGAGCTCCGCCCCTCAAATGAGCGATTTCAACTTTATTAAAGTTTAAAATATGTTTAAATTATTTTAGTTGCATTTTTAAGGAATATTTTTATTGTTTTTAATAAGATTTAAAAAAAAATGATTAAAAAAATTTTTTTGAGAGAATAATCTATGACATAGGTTGTTGATTATTTACAAATTTATAGTGAAAAAATAGGACAGAGCTCCCCGAACTCCTAAGGTTGCTCATGAGCTCCAAAAAGCGAAGCTCCGTTCCGGAACTTTAGAGATCGGAGCTCTGGGGAAAATCATTAGTTTGTGCTGATTATCTCAAATTTTGCTTATGTATGCTACCAAAAAAAATCGCATTCTATTCTTGTTTATAACTTAAATTGTTTGAAATAAAAAAATTTAAAAAAACATTATTACAAAAGTGCTAATAATCTACTTATTAAAAAAATAATATTGTTATCAAATTAAAATCTGCTTTCAGATTTTTTGGAAAAAGTTTTGCTTTTTAGATTTGTCGTTGCTGACATTCTTTAAGTTTAATTAAAAATTTTAAACTTAAACTATTACTGAATGGGGGTTTAAAATTTAAACTACTTTTATAGATCTAAAACTTCTTTACAATTATCAATTATGTTACAATTAATTTTAATAGTAATAGTCTTAAGCTATAAAAATACTAAAATGATATGGTTTTGTTTTTCGTGTCTAGTCGTCATTATTTTAATTACGTTTTATTATTATTTTTTTTTGCTTTATCAATTTGGATTTTTTAGGTGTAGAAAGTAAATATTTAAAAATTTTTAAACTTCAATTTGGAACAGTATTGAAGTTTGAAAGCAGCAAAAGACAAATCATTTTCTACCGCAAAACTTCTTTGAAAATATGGGACAAAAAGGTTCACGAAATTCGCAAGTTGAAACAGCTGCTAAGGATTCTGAAAACAATCCCCGTAGGTATGCTATAAATAATAATTTTTTTGAGCATTATTTATTTGAAGGAGTCAAAACGTAAAACAAATGCAGTAATTTCTCAACCGCTCAAATGTACATTGCAATTTTCACGTTTCCATAAGCAAAACTATTATTACGGTTTAACACAGCAGTTGGATAACAAATAAGAGTATACTACGCTGAAATTTAATGGATAAATAAAATAAAGCCAGATTTTAATAGAAATAACATCAAATTCATAATTTTAAAAACTTAAATCTTTAGAGTATAATTCTGGGATGTAAAAAAATAACGTAATTTAAATCTTGTTTTTTGGAGATATACATTTTTTCCGAATCAACAATTTTACCCGGTTAACTGTGGATTTTTTAAGTATGTAAAAATTTAAAATTTGACTGTTTGCTAAAATGTTTTTTAAAGTGGTGGTGTGATTACTGGTTTCCCTGCAGAAAATTAGATAAATAGATAGTTTTAATTAAATGCCCTTAATAAATGAA
>JASAMX010000074.1:0-16311 GCA_030248175.1 Microlaimidae sp. YZB2_3
GGATTATTACGAAAACGGTTTTTCACTAGTATGAAGAAGGCACAATCATTGATTACGGTTTTTCACCAGTATAAATAACTCACACACAATCATTGAATACGACTTTTCACCAGTATGAATAAGTGTTAATGTATATATATATATCACCGCCGTCCGCTGCCCACTCACAAAATTAATCCTTTTGTAATGCCGCATAACTTTGCAAACGAAGATTATTAAGGATTTTATCGAATATTAAATCGATCACTGTTATGTTTACAATGAATAGGCAAAAGTGTACATTTAAAATTACTAAAACACATTTAAAATAAAGTCATTTAAAATAATAATGTAATTATTATGATATTTAGCTTAAATCAATTGATTAATTGACTAATAACACATATATTTGTGTTTTATTTGATAGAATTTTTGTCGATTTAAATTTTTAATTTACTCATAATACACATGATATAAGTCTTCACACACGAATCTTTTTGAGTAAATGTTTTGTTTGCAATAAACAAACACATATTTTACACGTGAGAAGCAAAACTCAATATTTAAAACGTTTAAAACACATTTAAAATCATTTTTTAAAGTTGATAACGTAAAAGAAAAACTTAAACGAAAATTTGGATCTAAGTTCGGGTCTTTGGATCTAAGTTCGTGTTTTTGTTCTGGATCTAAGTTCGTTTGGATCTAAGTTCGTGTTACCAATTGATAGTTGGATTACTCCAGCCCGCACAGACGTTTACTACGTAATTTATAAAAATGCATTCCTCCGCAAAAGAAAATAACCTGGCATTTTTACTGTTTTAATTTACTTTCACAACTTTTTGAAGCATTATTGGTACTCTATTTCGTGATAAGTGGTGGGTTGGGTGAGGAAACCCCATTGACATTGATATTTACAATATTCTCCATATGACTGCATCCCTCCGCAAAGAAAATAACCTGACTTTTTAAATGTGTTTCTATATTATTTTTGAGAAATTCCTTCCAGTCTATTCATAATTTAATACAACCTAGTAAATTATGTGTTATGTAACCCGACCCGTACACATGATGATGCAAATCGTGTTAAACAGGTTCTTTCACGTAATTTTAAGCTGGCCGAAATTAACGAAATCTTAAAATGCGCATTTAGTGAAACGCATTGCAAGGTGATTTCGTAGAAAATATGAAAACATGAAAATTAACAATTTGAGCCTTAAATAGAAGTTATTTTAAGTTTATATAGTGCTTCGTTCTAAATTTGATGCAGTTTAAAACACAATGCAAAAATCCAGAAAATCCACAAAAAAATCACTTTTTGTATGAAAATGTTGATAATGCAGAATCACACAAATAAAAACTTTTGCAAAAACACTTTATTTAACATTCATTCAGTTACTTTTGTGCTAGTTCTTTTGTGTTTTAGAAATAAGACAATTTTCTAACACCCTAAATTGGTGGCCGAAATTAAGGCCTGGCCGAAATTAAGTCAGATACCTTATAAATATAATATTTCTATTTTGTGAATAATTGTATACTTTTTGGCAAGATTAAAAAAACGCCAAAAACCGTTAAAAATACAATTTTTTCTAAGATACACTTTTTTTATATCACGAGAAATTTTATACTAAAAAACCAGTTTAATAATGAAAGTTCTTTTGTTATTTTTTAAATGAAAAAATTTTTTTTTCAATCAATGTTATTCAAATCTAAGTTTTTTTTTGTTTTAAAAATTTTTTGCAACCGAAAATTATTAATTTCTCTTTTAATTAGAGCTATTACAAATTGAATTATGGAGAAATTTAAATTAAAAAAGTTGTTTATAACGTGACGAATTAAGGGTTTTTAATTACATGAAAAAAAGGTTTGAGCTTGCCCACTTCTTTTGTTAATGGTTCAATATCGGTTTGGTATTAAAACCTGAAACTCGATAATGAGCTTTAGATTTAAAAATTGAAACTCAACAAAAACATTATGCTTAACAATAGACGCACCCCCCCCCTTAACTAAGCTCCGCCCGCAAAAATACAAAAATCAAATAAATTATTTTCTTAAAGTATGTTTTAAGTTTCGACAAGAAAACTAGGTGCGTTTCTAAAGTTAAAAAAATCCGTATGAAATTTTTATAGAAAACTAAGAAATACTTAAAACACATGTTGCAATTAATCGTTTGTTCCCAAAAGTAGTCATAACTTGTGCAATATTGAGGCTATTTTAAAAACCGACATATCATTTTATTTGTATTTAAACGAACAACAAAATGAAATTTTTAGAATATTCTATTTTATTTGTTGTTATTAATATTTTGCAATCCCAATTACAAAAAAAAAACAAATAACAGCCAATAAAAATCAAACTCAAATAAAACCACTATGTTGTTGGTTTAAATACGAATAAAATGATAGTTTGGCTTTTAAAATAACCTAAATATTGAACAAGCTATGACTACTTTTGCGAACAAAAAATTAATTGAAACATGTATCTTAAATATTTATTAATTTTCTATAAAATTTTTCAACGGATAAGGTGCGGTGCGGAGTCAAGCCTTTTGTTTTTGATTTTGATAATTTTTTGTGAAAAGCTTACCCCTGTCCCCAATAGCCCACAAAAATTGTTTCAACTAAATATCTCCAGTGGTAAAGGAGTTATGTCCCCCCCGAAATGGCGTTTTTCGACAATTTGTACGTGACAGATTGCTCAATGTGTATAACGATTTAAGTTACAAATTATGCAATGAAAGAAAGCGGCTGATTTCTACTTTAATTTGATACCTTAATCGTTAGAACTGGTACAGTATTTGTCGAGATATTGCGTTTTTTGTACAAAAACCCCTCTATTTTTTCGCTAAAAACACGAAGTGAAGTAAAAAAGATTGGGAAAACTTCACAAAATCGCTGCCGTAGTTTGGTGTTTTTAACGAAAAAATCGCGGGTTTTTTGTACGGGAAACGCAATATTTCGACAAATACTGCACCAATCTTAACGATCAAGGTATCCAATTAAAATAAAATGTAGCCGCTTTCTTTGAGTACATAGTTTATAACGTAGATCGTAATACCAATTGAGCAATTTGTCACGTACAGAACTGTTGAAAAAAATTATCAAAATCGAAAACAAAAAGTTCGACTCCGCACCGCAACTTTAAGTAGATTTTATTATTCTCTTAGTTTAGATGATCCTTATTCTTCGATTCCTAATGACAAAACTGTTCTAACGTTACCTGCACCTCAACCATTGCCAATTACCAAGGAAGGGGAAATAGACAATGGTAAAATCTTTCTAATAAAAAAATCAGTGCGTAAATAACAAAACATCAATAGAACCGTTATGATGGCTACGTAATGGAACAAAAAACCTTAATATTTATATCTTATTATCAGCAAATTTATACAAGCTTTATACACAACACATCCTTGAACCAACTCGGCCAAATGGTTGATAATGGTAAAAATTTTGCATTTTATTATAATTTTTTTAATAAAAATGCTTCTAAAAATTAAAAACTAACAATGTATGCTTGCTTAAATAATAAAAAATTAATAATAAATTCTATGTTCTAAATAACAGTAATAATTTGGTAGATTTTTTAAAGCTATGCTTGATTTATCCCCAGTAAATAGAAATAATAATGAAAACCGAATTAATTTTTGTGTCATATTAATCACAATATTAACTTATTGCTTTAGATGTATTAACCACAACAACATCTTTGCCTACTACTGAAAAAGGTGATATTGATGAAGGTAAAACATTTAGTGTTATTATATTATTATTATCATTATTGTTGTATTTTTCTTTCATGAGTTTATGACTATGGGAATTTTGTCTAATATGGCAAATTTAAACCGCTGTAAAAATGAATAAAAAAACATATTAGATGATTTAATGGTTTAAAATTGTATTACACCAATTTTTAAAACTTAAAAACAGATGGCTTATATAAATATGTAGCACATTTAGCTTAACTTTTACTCATATAAATTCATATATAGATACATAAACTATAACTGCTGCAATTTTACACATATATATGTAACCTTTGTATTAAAACAGTGGCGATTTGGCGCTTGTCAAAGATTGCTGTGAGTATGATTTTTTCAGTTGACATTTAATCATACTAAAGAAAAAATGCAACAGTGATGTGTAATTAGCTCAACGTGTTAACAAATCATTATCATATAATAGAATTTTTTCAGCGGGTAGCTGGCCAAACCAAATGCAAATTTCTTATGCTTCACATAGAATCCATCTCAGACTAGTCCACATCTTTTCTGTCTAAACATATGTCCGGGGAGAAATCGCTCCTTTTTCCTGCTCTACTCTTAGAGCATTTTATAAAGCCAGTAAAATACTGGTTTTTTTCAGCAAAAATAATCTTAAAAATAATAAGACATTTTAAAACAAAAAAATGTTTACAAATAATTTCGCTTTGACAAGTGTTTGGACTCCTAATTTTGCGCAGATTCTAAATTTTGTAGTAAATAAGCTAATTTCGCAGATTTTTTAAAATTATAAAAAATAAATTTTTTAGGGTTACCATACCCTAAATATGAAAAACCTCCAAAGTTTTATTTGCATTTGCAAATGTTTTTGGCGAGAAAATAAAACCCGTTTGTTCCAATTAAATTTTTTCTTCGTCAATGCGCAGATAGATAAAGTTTTAATTTTTATTTCGTGCCACTACGTATTATTTTAAACCATTGTAATAACATACCAATCAAAAGATTACAAACTAAAACCAAAAATATGTTACTACTAATATTAACAAACCTTTAAACATTAACAGAGCTTTAAATGAAAACAAACTGTTGAGATCACAATTGCTGAACTCCAAAAGCCGAAAAAAATATTCTCAAGTAATTTAGATACCTCAGAGAGTTCTCTTTCGGAAGAAAGATCAGCGGAAACACCTTCGCTGCAACCCTTGCCTATTACTGAAGAAGTGGATGTTGACGATGGTAAAAAGAAACTAATTTGAATGCACTAATAAAAAAATAATAAAAAAGAAGTATGCTAATTCGGAGTGTGCTAAAAAAGTATGCTAAGATTTTTATTTCGTACCATTTGATTTAAAGAAAAATATAGTGTTGCCACTGACACTCAGAAAAGGTTCAAAAATGGAATGGAGCGCATTAAATATAATTACTTTAGAAATCGACTTTAATAAAAACTGATAACAAAAAACCTAGCATGATTATAAACTTTGCTGGTGTAATTCGTATTATTCGATCTTAAAATCTATGATGTACGATATAATATTTGTATAGCCCCATGCACAAACATGTATCAGTGTAAAATAATTGCTTGATATCTATATTATTTACATTATTTAATATTCTCACTTATTGTTTTTATTTTTTTGCACAATTATGTTTGAAACTTGCACCTTGCACCATTTTTTGCTTTATTTATTTATTGTTTTATTATGGCGTTTTTTTGAATGTTATTTTACAGATGGTGATGACGGTAATTTAACAGAATCTATAATTTTATGGAATGAAAAAATTATACCTCAACGAAAACTGCCAATTTTGAAAAAAACACCTGAAACTAGCAATGGTAATGTTTTCTCTTGAATGTAATATTAATAAAAAAAACAATATAAATTAACAATTATAATTCTTAACCAGAAATATCACTACAATTTAATAGCTTTTTTTTCAACAGCAAAAATTAAAACACGAAGAAAACGATGGGACTATTGTTTAAATTTTTAATATATTTTTTGAATGTACCTACATATTAAAATTTTTGTTGGAAAAAAGGCATAACAATCATGCTTAACTATCAGACAAATTATAAAATGAGTATTAGTTTTTTTCACAGGCTTTATTGCAAACCAGTTTTTTTTTAATTTTGTTTTATGTAATTTTTTTATACATAAATCTTAACCTGTATGGTTTAGCGTATTTTTTAAGTTCTAAAATGAAAATCACTAAAATGAAGTATAAGCCTAGCAAGGAAAGGTCTTCAGATTTAGGAAACTTAAAGTCGATATTTTTTATTTTTTATTTTTATTTAATTTGTTTTGTCTTATAACGAGAGCATTTACATAAAAGCAAGCACCTTACGAAAACTGAATGACCTGAAATGCAAAATTGAATAGCTTCAGAGAACGCTAAAATAGAAAATTTGGAGCGGACAACTTGAAATTAACAACTAGGCCCAAGTCAAAGCAGTTTAAATCAATATTTTTCACAGCTTAAAATTAACATTTTCGTGGTTTTAAGCTCTCAAAATTTTCAAATATATACGAGTTCCTTATAATACGGCTCAAAAGACCTTGTAAGGTACCGCGTTTCAAGGTTGAGATTACAAAACAGCGAAAACTAATATGTCTAAGTAGTTTACGGCGTCTCAAACTTTTTATATGTTAAAAATAAAAATACAATACCCTACTAAAATCTGCATCGATCTGGCTGGTTTGCTTATGTCATTAGTTCGCAAAACGTTTAAGGTGTACCAGTCAGTTGTCATTTAATTTTGTGAAATTTCATATTACTTTTATTTCTTAAAAAAATATTGTGTTTAATTTTATGTATTTCAAATTTTGCTCCAAATCCAAACAGATGTAATTTAAGCGATACCATATTATACTTTTTTTGGTATAGTAGTATTATTTGGAACAAGTTTTTTTTAAAATTAACATTCTTCGTCTGTAACCTGTAAGTTTTTAAGTTTTTCTCTAAATTAACATCAAATGTTAAAAATATAAAAATAATTTTTGCGTAAATAGCTTTTTTTGTTTTCTAGAAGCACCAACACAAAATGATTCTTCAAATTCTAAAAATAATGGAACTAGTAAGTCATAAATAAGTATAAAAATGTTATATTTTCTCATGTTTGATACCATTAGTGTTAGAAATATAATATTATAGTTAATTCTTTATATTTTTGATCTTAATGCGTCTGATCATTAGACTGAGTAAACTAAACTCCGTCTTTTCAACCATTTTGTGTTATTTTTATGTTTGGAATTCGTTTTGTTTTTGTATACCCAATGTTTTAAAAAAACAGACATTTTTGTTTGCAGAATATATACAAGTTTAAATTGCCGCTTCTGCTAACCGTGATATCAACATAGTTCTGCATTAACATGAACAGCCTTACTATACAATAAAATCTGTTTAAGCCCGCTAAAACGCTTGGCATTTTTTTAATTTTACTATTTTACACATTTTTCAGTTTTTTTAAATAATAAAAGAAATCATTAACAAACGCGACTAATTTTACTCTATTGATTTTTATTTTAATATAATTTTTTTGACAAAAATTTTTTTCATAAAGCCGAACAACAAAATGAAAAATAAAATTTAAAAAAAATAGTTAAACCATAAAGAATTTTTAGTTCTTTGCGAAAAATTGAGTGATACTACATTTGGACCCTGAAGTCTCCAAGTTCAGTACCAGGGCCTAGTAAACTGACATGCTTGACGGTTCATCAGTATTCGTTGACTTTACTTTATACCTCCCATTTGTTAAATGTCGTATTTCTGAAACATCAACACAATGAAAGTGGCACGTTGGTCTCATAAAACTCCAATTTATTTTAAAATTGTAATTATTTTCAACCCCCTTCCCCCAGTGGAGAAGAATATGAATTTTTTAAAACGCGTTTCGTTGTGCAACATGCAGCGTTGTTCATCAAAGGTTTGTTATGCGTATAGCAGTTTTTTTAAAAAAAGATCGAGACAAACCTTTGTACGTACAGTGCAATAAATCGTCCAGGATATGTTTAAGTAGATTTTATGGTGAACTTAATTTGTTTGCATCTCATGTTCAAACATATTACAGTAACTTCTGATTGGAATTAGATATTAGCTAATAAGCACTTAGCCGACAAATATAGGTAATGCAATAATTTTTGTAAAAGCGTGAAGATTTGTCGGAATTTTTCGTTTTGGATTACTGCATGTTGTGGTTTTGATTTTATTATTTTATTTTTATGATTTTGTTTTTATTAAAGCACAATCGTGTCACCTTTTTGTTTTTGTTTATGTGGTTTCATGTTTATTACAAATTGAGCCGTGCTAAACTCTGCCATGGATAGAACGCGAATTGGTATAAAAATCATTTTTTCCAACAGTGTTAATAGATTTTTTAAATATTATACGATATAAAATTTAATTATATTTTAGTTCCAGCTCAGTGTTTCGTTAAAGTCAAAGGCCGCGTCTTATTGGGCGCAACATTTGCCATAGAACAGCCGGTGTCCCTAAAAGGGTGTCAATGCTTGTGTACATACAGTTGGCAGTCTAACAGGTATAAAATAAGAAATTTCAAGCTATGTTAATACACACTAATTTGACTCTTAATTAACTTTAGATTTCTGTTTGCGACACAATACTTATTTGTCTTTGAACGTTCAATAAAAATTTTGTTAAAAAACCACCTATACAGTAAATTTATATAATTTTATCTTCAGATAATTCTTAATTTCGGCTATAGGGGGTTATATAAACAGTAAATAGAAAATTTAACGTATTGGAAAATTTTGGGAAATTGTAGCTTTAAAAAAGACTTACGATTGAGTTTTATTTTAGGCTACGGCATGAGTATAGGTTTTAGCGATTTGAAAATTTTGGCTCCAAGTTTTTCAAGTTTGGACACAAGCTCCCTATTTTCTGTTCCAAGTTTCAACTCTTTTTCTTGTAGTGTCAAGTTTTTTCAACAAGTTTTTTTTAGCGTCAAGTTCCACCAATTGTTTTGCCTCCTTAGAAAGTATAATAAAGGAACAGATGTAGTTTTAGCTGCATTTTAATACATTGATTATAAGTTATAGTCTTTTTGTGTTATAGGTATGATAAGAAATGCCAGTCTGTACAATATTCTCCATCAATAGAACAATGCACTTTACATTTTGAAGATCACTTTAGCGATATAGCTTTTCTGTCTCTTCCTGTAAATCAAAGTGTGGATTTTTATCACTTCTCTAGCAATTGTAAAAACAATGGTAAGGCGAAAAATAATATTTAGATATTATTCAATATTATACGAAAAAAATATAATTTTTTATTTTCGCTAGTCAATAATAGAGTGGACCTTATTAACATAAAACTAGTTCAACCAATAATTCTAATGTAAGAAATAATTTATAGATTTAATTTGGGATATCAAAATTAAATAATGCAAGAAAATTTGTTAAAAAAGCTTTATATTGAATTATTCAGAGTATTTTATATATTTTAAATTTTTTTCGAGAAGCAATCAATTTTTTTAACAAAAAACACATGAACGTGTTGGATGTGCGCCGCCAAATCTGCCGCCAAACTGCCGCCAAACCGCCGCCAAACTGCCGCCATTTAGGAACTAAGGCGTTAAAGTAAAAAAAATTTATAATAAGACGGTTTTAACTAATTCATAGTTTATTTTTCCAACTTTAAAATTTACAAAAATGTGTTATAAAAATAAACTCGGTTTTACTCGACTTTTTTTAAGATTAAGTTTACGCGTTACTAAGCCTAAGCAAAGCCTAAAAACAACCTAACTTTCTTCGCTCGGCTATTTGTTAAAGTTTAGATTGTTTTTAAGGCTTCGCTTAAGCTTAGGAACGCATAGGCTTAACCCTAAAAAAGTCGAGTAAAAAAAAATCGAGTAAAACCGAATTAGCCTACATTGCGCGCTAAAAATATGCGCGGTGCGCGCTGAAAATTGGTAACTGTTTTTATATTGATAGCTATGCTGATGGAGCAAATGCCCCACGGCGCAATAGGCTATAGTTTGCTTAGCTATTTTCTAAAAAGAAGATCTTCGTAAAGAAAAACAACTCGTTTTTTTGTAGACTAAAAAAAGATTAACAGGTTTTTGTACTATAAAAAATTGTTTAAAGATGTAAATATGAGATTAAGATTATTTAATTACATATAACTGAGTTAAAACCTTAGTTTTTAAATGGCGGCGGTTCGGCGGCTATTTGGCGGTAGTTTGGCGGCAGATCTGGCGGCGCACATTAAACACGTAACACATGAAAGGATGAACAATGATACAAAAATTGAATAACTACGACATGATAAACTAAATAATTATTCAGAAGTCTAATAATAAAAAAATACATCTCTTTCCAATTAAACTTTTATCTACCTTTTACCGTTAAACAATGTAAAATGCAAAACGATTTTAATGGTAAAATTTCGGCGACAAATTGGAAAGAGATGTACGCTTTATTCATAGATTTATAAACTATTATTTAGTTTATTTTGAGGTATGCATTTATTTTTTGTATTATAGTTTACCCTTTCAGATATTTTTGTTTGAAAATTGTTTCTCATAAAAAATTTTTGCGTAATTTTGGGTGTCTCCTTTTTACTAATATCATCATGCAAAATACTTTTTGAGACATTTCTGTACATTTAAAATCCGTCGTAATCCTTTATAGTACTATTTACATTTCTATTATACAGAGCAATGTTTGTTTAAATTCATTGGGATTTTTATTTGTAAATTTTCAAATTAACTAACTAAAAATATCAAAAAATATCTAAAACACAGACAGACATAACAACCAATACGAACCCACAGAAACAAAGACAGGGACATACAGAAACAAACAGACATACAGACAAATGGACAGTGAAACGAAGTGCAGACAGACAGAAGACCGATAGATAAACTTTATCACACACACCCATACCTTCAAAAAAACCTGTTTCAAAACCAAACAACATATACTTTGATCAATGTTTTAAAGTATTAAATCTAATCGGTTAATATTGTTGTAGACTTCAATATAGAATAGATCAAAACAATTTCTCAAAATAAATTGTAAATACTTTTTATTATAGTGCCTGAAATAACTCTACACTCTTTGCATCAATGTAATGGCTTGTTACCTCCGTCGGGTTTGAATCCCACGATTCGCCTCCCACCAAACCATGACACAAGTAAGAGCTCTATCTCCTACAGAACTTCATATGTAAACTGGTTTTGTTTTTAATTTATTCTGCTTATCCAGCGTATGCATGAAGCAAATTCGCTAACGGATAAAATTTTTGCTTTGAAACACTATCATTCTTACGTCGTAGTTGCAACCGTGCTCACTTAGATATTTCCAGCACCCGTTCATCACGATAACACTCATCCGCCACCGTAAATTTATAATTTAGATAGTTTTTTTAAACTAAGTAAAGCACCTTGTTACCAATAACGTTTATTATCAACTTTTAATATGTTTTGTTTGTTTGCACATGCAGCAATAAAGAGTCTGAAGAAAAAAAACATCTGCTGCCATAAACGCAATATTTGGTGCGTTCTTTCTTTACCATGAAATTAGGCATTTTGAGTTTTGTTCTGTGACCACCGTGTGCCTTTCATACACACTTTTTTCATAAAAGCTTTTCATTCTATTTTAGTTTTTTTTTCGCTTTCTTTTTATTACTGTTTGTTTGTTTTTTTAACTTTATTTTTTTTGGTTTTTCTTGTAGGGCACCCAATTCAACGTGATCTGATTGAAGATTTACTGGGACCTCGAGGTAATAAATCATTACCAATATCCATGGTGTATATTTTAGATTTAGTTTTAATTGTTTAAAAAAAGGATACCCCAAACAAATCAAGACAGCTAATTGCAAAGTAGAAATAAACAGTTCGATCTTAAGTTTTAAAGTTTCTGGTTAATTATTGAACAAAAAAACCAACATTTTTTTCTTAAAAAATATAGTGAAAAAAGTGATATTTTTTAGCGTGACTTTTATAATACACCCATTTCTGTTTCTGTGTTGCAACTAAAATAGGTTACAAAATTTTGCTCACAAATTCTATCTAAAGGACTAAAGTAAACATCATTTAGTTGGTATTGAACAATTTTTTTTAAAACTTATCACACCAGTTTGTTTTCTAATAATTTTTATTAAATTCACTATTGATGAATTTTACTTAATAAATAATTGGATATGGTGAGATTTACTTTGCATGATGAATGGGTTTAACGTAGCTGATTTGACGTTCACCGATTTATTTTTGCGTGTTTTCCAACCAAGGAATTAAGCAGAGTAAACAGTTGCGAACGTACTTTCCAGACTTTAATTTTACTTAGGAGGAATTTAAATTTATTCAATTTTTTTACCCACGTGAGATTCAAGAAATAAAACATTCACTTTCTTTTAAATTCCTAATCTCTTTTAATTTTCAAGCAACAATTGTCTTTGCACTTTTATTATATATAAAACATGAATAGCCCAAAAATTTTAATGTCTTGAATTTATATTGATAACTGGGGATAATTGTGTTAATAGAATATAAACAAGAACGAAAAACTCTAAAACAAAACTATCTAATAATTTAATATAAAATATCACCATAGCGCAGTGACGTGCCCAGGGGGGGGGGCGGCCGCTTCCCCCCCCCGAAATCCGGCAAAGCCGGATTTTTTCGTAAAGGGGACCCTTACGTTTTTTGAATTTTGGGAGAGAAAATTTTTTTCTTAAACATTAATAATGAAACTTTCCTGATGCCTTCCAACAGCATATTAATAGTCAAAAAACCAAAATTTCTCCGCTTCGCGGGTAGTTTAAATTGACAATTTATCTCAGTTTTTCAATTTCAAATCGATTTTGCCGCTCAATAGTTAAGGCATACATGTTATATAAAACTACTATAAACACTATTAACCTTTTATTAACGTTTTAAACACATGTTTTAAATGGATAAAAATAAAAAAAAACCTTAAATTTTGTTTTAATTATCATCTGGAATTAAAATTTCTAGTGTATTTTAGCGCCTTAAATTAAAAATTTTCTCCCCCATGGGGCATTCTACCCCCCCGGACCCTTCTGACAAGGGGCTCTGCCCCTTGACCCCGCTGGGGGCTCTCACCCCCCAGACCCCCCATTTCTGGGGGCTGCCGCCCCCTCAGACCCCCTAAGGGTTAAGATGTACACCCAGTCCGCCCCCCCCTAACTGAAATCCTGGGCACGCCACTGCTATAGCGTTACTAAAAGTACAAGTTTTTGGTTATATTAACATGATTAATACAAACTATAAGAAATTTACATTTTTAGGTTTAACTTTTTTTTTAATTAGAGTTGTATTTTAAAATTAAGCGAAACCAAGAATACATAAAAATTAAATAATTTTTATGTATTTTTGCCGAAACCAATTTTTTAGTTCTTCCTCCATGTTTTTTGGAAATTCCTGGAAGAGTTCTGGTGGGGGCAGCTTTTGTTTTGGAACAGCCTGTTGACATCGAAGGTTGCCAATGCTTGTGCACGTACAGTTGGCAATCGCGAAGGTACTTCTACTCCACCAAGGATATTTTATTTTTATTTTTAAAGCTTAGAAAATATAAAGTCAAGATAATTTTGATCTTGGGATGATTTATGCCATGCCATGTTATGTTATGACATGCCAGGTGGCACTTACTGTTGTTGAAAAAAAAACTATTTCAGGTATGACAAACAGTGCAAATCTATTCAATACTCCGAAGCCAGAAAACAGTGTACACTTAATTTTGATGACCATTTAAGTGGTAATCGAAGATTTTCCAGAGCTGTAGGTGACGACATCAGCTATTATTATTTCTCCAGGAAATGCAAAAATAATAGTAAGCTCTTTGGTTTTAATTTTTAATATCTTAAAACACTTTGATTTTTATTATTGTGTAAAACCTTTATTAAGATTTAAGTTTTAAAAATGATGCAATGTAATAATAATAATAATAATAATAATAATAATAATAATAATAATATCAATAATAATAATAATCATAATAACAATAATAATAATAATAATAATAATAATAATAATAATAATAATAATAATAATAATAATAATAATAAATAATAATAATAATAATAATAATAATAATAATAATAATAATAAAAATAATAATAATAATAATTATTAAAAAATAATATAATAAATAATAATAATAATAATAATAATAATAATAATAATAATAATAATAATAATAATAATAATAATAATAATAATAATAATAGTAATAATATTATTAGTGTCTTATATTTTAACAATTTGTGAACATACATAGCAAAAACAATTATGTAAATGAGTATTTTGGGCTTACAATGTAATGTTGTCAAATTACAATGTATGTCAAAACAAATCTTAAGCGGCTAGTTAAAACAGTTGTCATACCATATGTTTTTAATATTTTTGCTCCATATAAAAAAATTTTAGATCCAGAAATAACCCATTTTTCCTTAAATAAATGCAAGGGATTGCTGCCACCTCCAGGTTTGTTACCGCGAATCGTTATCCCTCCAGAACAAGATGAGGCTGTTTTTTCCGATGATCCTGGGCATTGTTTTGAGGAGCTCCCAGGATATTTGTTAACTGGATCTGCTGGTAAACGATAATTTTTTTATATGATGTAACTCAGTTAAAATTAATTTTTTAGAAGTAAACATCCTTAAAAATAAACGTTAATAAATGTATTAACAAACAAGGTTCTTAAAAACACTTAGATTTCGAAAGTCCTCGTTAGCTGAAACGTCTTAAAAACCTTATTTGTTAATGTTTCCGTAGGTTTATATACCGTCATGTGAGAGTGAGCTTTAAAAACAATCGCTCGATCTAATTTAATTTTATTGTAATAACTTTCAGGCGCGATTGAACGAAACGTTAGTCTGGAAGAGTGTAAATGCTTATGTTCTAACAGCTATCATAGCGAAGTCTACACCTTTCTTTGTAAATCAGCCATGTACTACAAAAAACAGAGAAACTGCATTTTGAATTTGGACAATCGACATAGACGACCAGATCTTTTTCGAAAGGACATAACTGGATATGACGCCATGTATTTGGGAATACATTGCAATAGTATGTTAAAAACATTTAAAGTAAATTAATTCAAGTTTATTTTTATTAAGTTAACATAATAAAAATAATTATTGTCCTTTTTATAGTAATGAAAAAAATATAACAATTTTTTATTCACTCACTCAAAACTTACACAAAATTTTCAATGGTTAAAAAAATATTGTTAAAAAATTCCAAATGCATTTTTTTCCTTCATATGCCTATTACGAATTTTGTATTTCCAAAAAACCGATTATTGGTAAAACAGTTTGCGAAAAAATTTATTTAACATTTTTAAACGAACTCATAATATGTTTACTAAAGGTAAACCCAACGTGGCTGCAACAGTTGTTTTTTGGATAAAAAAATGCCCCCATTAAGTAACCACTCATATCACAAGAATCTGACGTCACTTTATCAAACAAATTCCACGTATTAAATTGAATCTAATTGGCTGATAAAGTGACGTCAGATTCTCGTGATTTGAATGGTTACTTAATGGGGGACATTTTTTACTCCAACGAACAACTGTTGCAGCCACGTTGGGTTTACCTTTAGTCGACAATTTCTAAATATTTTAATCTTTTTTTTATTTTTTGCTTTATTTAGTGTAATATCTATGTTGTTTTTTTATTCAGCAAATCTTCTACAAAGGTTTAATGTGGATCAGTGCATTCCGGAAGAAACAAAACTGATCAAAGCTTACGAAGCAACAGTTAATTACCGTGACCAATTAAACACATGGCTTCTACCTCCAGTTGGCAGTAAAATTTTAATCAGATAATTTTTTTTAACTTTATTATTGTGATAATTAATATGTTTAATTGCAAATAAATTGTAATCAAATTTTCAGGTAAAACGTAGACATTGAACAAGTTTGTGGCATATTCTCCGTGATTTAGTGAGTCGGTGTACGTCGACCCACCAGAGAAAAGATAGCACAATGTTAAAAAATAAATGCGTCTGTGTCAGTCGAGCATTCTTTCACCTCGTGTTTTCTATGCAAATTAACCTATTCACCCTCGTTCAAAGGATAGCGAATAGATAAACGTCTTTCTTTTTTAGACAAAACGGATAGATGTTTCCTAGAAATTCCGGACTTCGTTCTTCGCGGCGAGACCACGGCGATAAAACCAAAAATATCCCAACAGGCCTGCGCTTGCCAATGCGCTTTCAGCAACGCCCTCTACGGTTTTCAGTGCCGCAGCATCCACTATTACTACCAGAAGCGCACGTGTCTCCTGAACCAAATGGACCGCTCCAGAAAACCGCAAAAGTTCGCAAAAGCCCCGGGAGACGCGGCGCACAGTTATTTCGACTACCGCTGCGTCGGAGAAGGTAGTAAAGTTAGTATATAGACATTTCGCGCTGAAATTCATAAACGTAAGGTATAGCACATGCTACATCTCCCGCTGCGCAGAAAACCGAACTGCGAATCTGCCGGCAGACGGAAACATAGAGACGCAATTACTAAGTTTTACAAAAACAACATTACACTAATTGTGTATGTTGATTTTTATTTGAAAGTATCTGTATTAAAACCTGTTATTAACAAAAATATATAATATACAGAGCAATACGT
>JASAMX010000078.1:0-11071 GCA_030248175.1 Microlaimidae sp. YZB2_3
AGCGCAATACTTAAATACTGTACTCCTGTACGGTCTTCCTATTTTTGTAAAGATACTGATGGTATTAAGCAAATTTAACGGTATTCTACTAGATTATTTTTCTCAAATTTTGGTTTTAATTAATTGAAGTTATATTGAGCAGATGCATTTTTTGAATTTTGAACCCCTTGAGGTGCGTAGAACATTTGGATTTGTCATTGCGTTATTCAATTATTAACAATTTAACAAATTTATCTTTTTGTAATTTTTTCATAAAGCATATTACAGAGATAAAAACGATCATTTTCAAGCGCATAATATATCTAATGCCAAGAATGTGTAACACAAGAGAATGTATGACTGTACACTAAATTTTTGACCAAAATTTTGCGAGAAAACTAGCACTTTCGAATTCATGTGCGACTTTTCTCGCAAAAATCCGCCATTTTTTGCTAGTTTTCCCGCGCTGCGAGTTTTAACACAGTGTTAGTTTTCTTGCAGTGGGGACTGCGACTTCTTTCGCACTCTATACTGCTTTATTTGCGCTGCGATTATTTTCGCACTGTGAGTCTGGCTGCACAACAAAAAAAATAAAAACAAAATGGAGCGAAAATTTTTTGTTTAAATGAGTAAAAGTCGTTTTTTTACCTTAAGATGTTAAAACTTCTTAGTTTAATAAAATACAGTAACTCTCCAACGTTTTAAAATTTTAATAAAACAAGTTTTAAAGTGTTTTACTCCATTGAAAATAATTACCTGTATTTTTTTGTTATACAGTTAAGGCCGGTTCACACCGGAGTGGCAGCTGATAGCTGATTAGTGAACGCGCGCGTTTACATCACTACACTCTCATTGTTGCTGCGGTGTAAACTGCGAGCGCTGTGCGTCACCTATCAGCTGCCAGTCCGGTTTGAACCGGCCCTTAGACTCGCAGTGCTAAAATAATCGCAGTGCGAATAAAGCAATATTAAGTGCAAAAGAAGTCGCAGTCTCCACTGCGAGAAAACTAACACTGTGTTAAAAATCGCAGCGCGGGAAAACTAGTAGAAAACGGCGGATTTTTCTGAGAAAAGTCACACACGAATTTAAAAGTGCGACTTTTTTTGCAAAATTTTGGTCAAAAGTTTAGTGTACAGTCGGACATTCTCTTCTGTTATATATTCTTGCTAATGTTAATAAAAATATATTATACCAATGGTTTCCTTTAAGGGTTAAGGAATCAATTGTAAACTAGAAAAATTCTAGAAAGTTTGAAAAAACGTGTAAATTGTCTTTCAGTGGTATTTTAATAGGAACATGTAAGAAGAAGCCAGCAGGTTCTGTGTTTCCCTCCCCTTTATTATTGTATTTTTAACCAGGTTTTTCTTTTTACAGGTGTATTTTTATAACAAACTATTCTTTTTTCTAATCTGCTGTAATTGTATATTATATGCCTACATGATGAATTGTAATGTTTTTTCAATATTGACTTAAAATTTACATAACTATTGCGTAATGTCCAGATGTAATAATAAAGGCTTTCAATTCAATTCCATTCAATACACTACAGAAAAAATCAAAAAATAAACCTTTGCCGACTTTTTTTTACCCAAAAAATAATCATATTCATTTATTATTATTAGTTGGAAGTAAAACTAAATTTTGGCTTGATAAACTTTAGTTTTAGAAGTTTTATCAAATTAGTATTTATTCAAGTTTTTAACCACCTTACGTATCTTTATACAAACTTTAAATTAAATCCTTCCATTATTAATTTTTTTATTATTTCTATTTAAAATAGTGGATTTATCTATAAAGTTTCGAGCAAGTGATCTATAGTTATAGTTAAATAACCCTTTATGTTCGTTATTAAAATTTCATCTCAGTAAAGAATCGGGTGTGAACTTTGCGGGTTTATGGGCTTTATAACTGGGAAATCTAAAATGATATCCCGGAGCAAAAATTTGAAAACCGGAAACGTGTGGGAGTGTTCAATAATTCTCCTAGATTTACCAAAAATAAATATCATGAAAAATATAAAATACGTGATATTATATATTGCTCAGCCACATTTTTTGCCTTAATTGGGGTATACCCTAGCTAGGGCTCTTAATCACCATAGTTAGGGCGCCATCACCATCTTTTACTAGGGCTCTCAGAAAAAATAATTTCTTAAATAAAAAACTGTTTAGTTATATTTTTTGTGCAAAAATCGTCACTATTCGAATCTTATTAAAAAATCATGAATTTTGTGAATATTATTTATTTCTAAAAGAAACTAAAAATTTGTAAACTAATTTAAAGTCCTGTGATTTATAACTATAAAAGTGACTTTTTTAAAGACCCTAAGTAATTACATTACACGCCGTTATTAGAGTCTATGGCCCTACCTATGGCACACACTGATTAGGGTGCGCCCTACTTAGGACACTGATTAGGGTGCGCCCTACTTAGGACACTGATTAGGGTGCGCCCTACTTAGGACTCTGATTAGGGTGCGCCCTACTTAGGACACTGATTAGGGTGCGCCCTACTTAGGACACTGATTAGGGTGCGCCTTACTTAGGACATTGATTAGGATGCGCCCTACTTAGGACACTGATTAGAGTGCGCCCTATTTAGGACACTGATTAGGGTGCGCCCTATTTAGGACAGTAAATTTCTTTGAGCAATGTATGATAATTGTATCTTAAGTATTATGTTATATATTTTGGTTTTTTTACATATTGCCTAAAAACTGGGCCAAAATTTACTGATCATTGTAATGGCACCAGAAACCATGCCTCAGCACTGTTCCAACTTTTCTTTGTGCAGTAAATTCGGAAGTACATTTGCATTTGTACAGTACGTGCGTTTTCTCTGGCGAGCGAAGACCAAAGATGAATTTTTTTTTTGAAATCATTTACATAGTTAAATCATTGCGTAATAAATAACAGCAAAAAATAAACCACTGTCTACTTTGACAGATGGGAGTATTTTACCTATAAAGGATTTCTTAAAAGAAAAATTGCAAAAATCAACAAAAAAGTCAAAAGTTATTCAATAAAAAAAGTGTTATTTTAAAAAATAACAGACAAATATAATGTAAAATTTGTGGCATACTTTTTATCTCGAGTTTTTATCTTTCTTGACAAATTTGAAGCATTTACGTTTTCTGCCGCCAACAAAACCAATAACAAAACATCCACTAAGTGTACGAGAGCAACCATACTTTCAGCTTCTTTCCAAGATGTTTACAAACTTTTAACTGCCGTGTTTCATTAAAAAAATGCCAATTTAAACAATTTCAAATTTTTATCATTATAATTATATTTTCAGATTTGTTCAGAACTTTAAAAAAACAAAAATAATTACGATTTGTTTTAGTCTACATAGCATATCTATATAATTATTAAAATAAGGACTAATTAGTAAAATTCCCTGGAGCTATCGAATAATAATAATAATACAAAATAAAAAAACAATGAATAAAACGTTTATTCAGAACTTGATGCCATATGAATATACTAAATATATATACTCAAGCAGATATGAATATACTAAATCAATTTAGATATTCAAATGTACCTGATGATAATTTTTGAAACATTCGAAACGTCGCATTATGTTTTTAATAAACAAATTATGGACTTATTTGTTCATTTTAAATCAAATTAACCGATTTTAAACAGAAGTGCCAATTTTTAAAAGGATAAAGTTAACTGATTTTTGTATAATTTATATAAAGGCTGGATTTATAAAAAAATTTCCAATGTGTTTAAAAAAACACCCGATTTAACCCAATACTTTTAATCGGTCCTCACAATTCTTGATTTACTATGGGCATTTAAATTGTAAAACAAATCTTCTTTTTTTATTTTTTATGTGGTAACAAATTTACTGCAGTGTGTACTGTACGCATGTATGTTGTGACTTTTTGATTGATAGTGTGATATTATTGTTTAAAAAGTAAAAAAAAATGTTTTATCGAAACTAAAGGAACAATGACATACGTTTGATGATTGTTAATATTACAAAATGTTTGTTCCTGTAAAAATAATATTACAAAAAAATTTTTGGTGTAAAAAAAACCCAATTTTTTTACTAATAATCTTTTTTTCAACAAGAAACCATTCTTAAAAATTTAACAAAAATTAAAAAAAATCGTTATTTTTATTTCTTAATATATTTTGTTTAAATATTAATTTTTCTGTAATTAATACAATTTTAACTTTTTACTTAGTAGGTTTTCCATTGAAGAAGAGTATGAATTTTAACTTTTTTAAAATAAATGTTTAATCTATAAGTGATTAAAAATACCTCTCCAATGAAATTTAATTTCTGTTAAAATAATGCAAAAATGGAAAAAATTGTTCTATATATTCTTGCTATAGTCTGATTCGTTGTAGCCGTCTCTACAGTAGACAAAATACTCTAAATTTACTTTGTAATTTTTTTAACCGGGACAATTATTGTTTTTTTACAATTCATAAAAATTATTGTAATCTAAACAAATAATTGTACTTTTTAACCAATTATTTATTATTTTTGATTTTTCAAAAATTAATTTGTTAAAAAAATGTACAAATTATTTTCTCGGTTCAAAATTCCAAAAACAGCCTTTTGGAAATCTATTAACTAAATTTAGAGAAATGCTGGTTAAATGTGGATTTTCAAGCTGTAGACGTGGTTTTGGACCTATTGAGCCAGAAGGCGAGCAAACAAATATTAAATCGCCACGTTTATTTATTCGTTTAAAAAATCATCGATTTATTGCTTTAATTAATTAATTCAATTTAGTTTTTTTCGACTATGAGAGATAAATATAAACAATAGGAACAATATGTAAATCACTGAAGCGAAATTCAGCTGTGATTAAGAGACTCTAGTTCGGTGTGCCCCGATTAAGACCATATTGATATAAATAGAGCACGCCCGAGATAAAATATAATTAAGGAAAAAACGTAAAAAGGGCCCCTATTTAGGGCAGTCAAAATTTTAGTCGTCAGGCACTTCACTTAGAACGACTTCTAATTGGGGTACAATTTATATACAAACAATATATATAGTTGCATATTTTCACCCGTTTTTCATATTATATATTTTTCTAAAAAGTTTATGAGAACTGCAAACTTGTATAAATCAAGAACTGTTTTTGCAAACAAACGCACAAACGCAAAAACACACAATCATACTTAGCGCGAATCCTTATGTAAGTCAATCATATAACAAAATATTCAGTGTAACATTTATTTTTTTAATCAAACATTCATATAAATTCTAAATAGTGTCTATTCAGGTGAATTGTTATTTAAATATTCCATGATAATTGTGACAGCAGAAATGTTTTATTTCAATCGACCCTGTAAATCACATTAACTAACATTGTTTTTTTATTTAAATTCTGTGAATAAATCTATAACGTTTTGGTGAATGGTTTAAATGTGCTACTTGAAGCAAAAAAAAATCTCGTTTTAAATAAAATTCAGCAAAAACTTTAAAAAATAAAAATATATTTTTTTGCTTTTGAAAATGCTTGCCTAGAAAGACGTTCTGTGAACAAAATTTAGCGAAAATATAAAAAAAACAAACCAAATCTATAAGCCAAAAAACGCCATTTTACTCCAATTTCACTTATGTGCATAAATATATCAGTGTATTTTTAGAAATACTGGAAAAAATTTGAGTTTAAGATTTTATAACTTTAGAACACGCAAGGATAAATACCAAAATATCTAAAGTATATCTAAAGCTCCTTATTTATTTAAATATTTCCTGATAAAATTTTTTTCTTACTTCTCTAAAGCACGTACTGGGCCTGGGCCCATTCCCAGGCCCAGTGCTAGTCCATGCTTTAAAACTTCAACATTTTCCACAAACCCTCCACATAGGCGAAAAATATAATTTTAAAGCTCTCAAAGCACTGATATAAAAAATACAAAAAAAAGATTCTAAAACGTTGGGTAAAATTAGAAGGGTTTGTTTTTTTTGTTTTGTTGTGTTTATATATTCATATGAACGCTCTATGCGTGCTAACTTTATAATTGTTTTTAGGTATTAATGATTATCCGGTTAAAAACTCCAAAATTATAAAATCTATAATTTTTTTAAATTTCCCACGGTTGTTTTTATGAAGTCATATAAAATCTCTCACTCTCAACACAATAATCACTTTAATCTAGATATCTAAAATATAAAATTTTTTTATTTATGGGAAACATATTAAAACTAGAAAGTCATCCAAAATTATACAGGGTACTGAAAAAATGATTATATTAGCCTCATTTGTTCACATAGAAAAAAATTTATATAATTAGCAACTAGATTTCTTAAACAACCCCTTAAAGGTTCTTCATTATCAATTTTCAAACTTAATTCAGTTTGAAGGAAATATTTTACATTATTGCAAAAAAACATAAACAAGGACTTAAAAGCGTAAGCATAATAATGCAAATCCAGCGTAAGCATACAACAAAAAACTTTAATTGTGGCTCTAAAAACAAATCAAATCAGTAGATACAAAAAATTCAGACGGTTTATCACCACACAAATACCATAAAAAACGGTCTTCGGTTTCACTATAAAAAAGCGGTTTTTAGGGGCTCTCAAAAATACATACCATCCACCGTTGCCAACTTTTTTTTAACAAAATAGTATTCCATTCATTCAATTTATTAGTGTCAGGAATTAAATGTTAATTCCATCGTGGTGAAAATAATTCCAGCAGGGTGTTTAAGTAACCACTCTTTTTGTAAGAAAATATCACGTGCAAAGAAACATGTGACGCAACTAAATAACAGTTAGTTACATAACCACTAACAACTTTTTTTAAAAATTTTTTTCGCTGGCGCGTGCATTTTTTTATTTTTTTCTGGGGCCTGTTTCATAAAAACATATATAAATTCTCATTTTACAAATCTCCGCCTATTTTTTGTAAAAAACACGATGAAGGTTTTTTGACTTGTAATCTAGGGGGAGCATCTCCCCGCAGGACTCTGCGTTGATTGGTTGCAGACACGTCATTTTCCCTCCGCCGACTGATCAATAATTCCGAGTCATATATCCTCTATTATGTAATTTACAAAAAATAGGTGGATATTTGTAAAATGGAAATTTACCATCGTTTTTATGAAATAGGCCCTTGGCGGAGAGAGGTTAGGCCCTAAATTTCAGCGTGGAAGACTTTAGCTTTAGTAAACTATATAAATTTATAAGCTTTTGATTACCCAGGCTTTCTTTATTTTGAGTTAAGTCAAAATCATTTAAAAACAGTCAAAAGTACTCATGATTTTTCAGGCAGCTTCTTAAATAAAAGCTTCGTTTTACGATATTTAAAAAAACTATCGCGTTTTTGATTAGTGATTTTTTACGTGCGTGTGCAATTGATTAAAAAAAGTCCTCCTGTACCTAGCTTTCCAAAAAGGTCTTAGCGAGTTTTTAACATAGATAGTTTTAAACATGAAAAACTAAGATCATTTTAAAAAGCTAACAAAATAATATATTAAGTTTGGTTTATTTAAATTGGTTTTAAAGGTAAAAAATGACTAATCACAAACCTGATTGATTATTTAAAGACACAGTTTGAATAGCAAGCAAAAGGATTTTAACAAAAAAAGTTAAGAGGAATCTAAAATATTTAACTAGTTTTGAAAAATGCTCTAAGAATAGAGCAGGAAAAAGGGGCGATTTTTCCCCGGTCGTATGTTTAGACAAAAAAAATGTGGACTAGTCTGAGAAAGAAATTATGTGGACTAAAGGAAATTCGCATTTGATTTCGCCAGCTGCTGATTGAATAAAAATTTCTACCATATGATATTGATTTGTTTATACATTGATCTAATCACACAGCACTGTTGAATTTTTTTAGTCTGATGAAATGTCAATTGAAAAAATAATACTCACAGCATCTTTGACAAGCGCGAAATTGCCACTTTTTTAATTAGAAGGCTATATTTGTTTGTGTAAGAAACAACTATAAATTTGAAAAAGTGGCGATTTCACACTTGTCAAAGATTGCTGTGAGTATGATTTTTTTAATTGATATTATATCAGACTGAAAAAATTCAACAATGCTGTGTGATTAGATCAATGTATAAACAAATCAATATCATATGGCAGAAATTTTTATTCAGTCAGCAGCTGGGCAAATCAAATGCGAATTTCCTATGTATAGTCCACATAATGTCCATCTCAGACTAGTTCACATAATATCCATCTTTTCTGTCTAAACATACGCCTGAGGGAAAATCGCCCCTTTTTCCTGCTCTAATTTTAGAGCATTTTTCAAGACTAGTCTACCACTTTTTTTGAATTAAATTAAAAAATAGCCTAATAAACTATAGTTTTAGCTGCGCAATGACATATGTTTATAATCATTCCGTTGCCAAGATACTTTTTTAACAGTTTTAATATTATCAATAGGAAACATATTATTTCTGAATCAAAAGTAGTTCCTAAGAATTATTGCGCAATTTTCTACGATTTCAAAAGAACCATGTTTTTTTGCTCCATCAGTAACGAGGGAGAAATACTGGTTTTAAAATATAAGCGTTTGAAAAATAATACATTAATAATAAGGAGAAGAAGAACATAATACTAAATTTACCTACGTTCCTTAATTATAGTTTGCGCGCTGCCGTGGGGCTTAGTATCCGTGTGGCGCTCCCGCGTCGCCGACAAATCATTTATAATAATAATAAAAAATAAGAAAAAAGAAGAATATGAATTTAAATTAATTGATTTACCCATGTTATTCAATTATAGTTAGTGTGGTTTTGCGACGCTCCAGACAAAGTTTACCTGTGTTTTATTAATATCGCTGGCACCAGAAAAATGGCCTGCGCCAATGAATTAGCTTACAATTATTTAAAATAAAAATAATAATAATCAGATGATGATGAACGTGAATTACAAACATTATCACGTTCTCTTAACGGTGAGTTCGCGCGGTGCCGTGGGCTAAATTCCGTGTGGCACCCCCACATGGCCAATAATTGGAATTGTATTTTTTGAAATATGAATAATAATAAGATCAAGAAGAAAAAGATGATAAACATAAATTACAAAATTACAGTTGTTATAAGTTTATAGTTTTCTTAAGGTGCAATCGGCTCCAATCTCAGGTGGGGCGGCTCCCGCGCCAACGATGATTGCAATTATTGTTTTTGAATAGAGAGAGATAAAAGAAGAAGTGGTGGACGTTGATCACAAGAAGATTTTATCCAGATTTTTTGACAAAAGTTGGTACGGTACCGCAGGGTTAAATCGACGCGTGAACGATGAAAGAATATTGATTTTATGATAATGAGTTTTAGAATTATAATAATAAATGGAAGAAGATAAACACAAGTTACAAAAAAATTTCCCAACGTTCTCTAATTATAATATCACCATTGCTGGGCTAAACCACGTGGCGTCTTAGCAGCCCCACCGATGCTTATTCCTATTTAATTTTACTTTTTGATGAACAAGTATGAATTTTGTCCTCAGTAATGCAGAGTTAGAAAAAGAACTTTGTTGTTTTCCCGGTTTTGCCGCCGAGTTGAGAGTTGATGTCGCTGGGAAATGGTTCGGTTTCCGCCACCATTTAAAACGGAGCACGTCTTCTGCTTTTTTTGTGCGCTTTCTATGAGGGGCTGTTTGTTACCTGCTCTGTACAATCGTTATTGTTGCCAAAAGGCTTTTATTGTGCGGTTGGCAGTTTTTTATTTGTCTATTTTTTCTATTTTTTTTTTATTTTTTTCAATAAATCGATAACAAAGACCAAAATGAAAAGTGTGCTTCATTGGAAAGAAAAAAATGCGTAATTTTTTGTTCTTTAATGGTATAATAGGTTCTTTTTTTTAATTTTGTGAGGTAACGAAGAAGGAATATCGATATAGGTATTCAAAATAATATCTTCTTTTCTTATTTTTATTATTTGTAAATGCGTTTATCAGGAGCAAGCAGGGGAGAGAGCGCCACACCGAATACTCGAGCCCCACGGCAGCGCGCAAACTATCAATGAGGAACGTAGGTAGCGATGCAGTATTATGTTCTTCTTCTCCTGATTATTAATATTTTCAAACGCTTATATTTTAAAACCAGATTTTACTCCTCTGACCCTTATAATAAAGCAAAAAAACATGGTTCTTTCAAGTGATTAAACTGCACAATAATTCTTAGGAACTACTTTTGATAAGTAAATAATGTTTACTATAAAATAATGTAAAACTGTTAAAAAAGTATCTTGGCAACGGAATGATTAAACCATATAAACTACGCAGGCTTGAACTAATTTTCTTCGGCTATTTTTAATTTAATTCAGAAAATTGGTAGACTAGTTTTAAAATGCTAAAACTAGAGCAGGAGAAGGGGCCAAAATTTCCTGCAGGCGTCTGTTTAGACAGAAAAGATGGATATTATGTGAACTAGTCTGAGATGGGACATTATGTGGACTATACATAAAAAATTAATTGGATTTGCCCAGCTGCTGACTGAATAAAAATTTCTGCCATATGATATTGATTTGTTTATACATTGATCTAATCAAACAGCAGTGTTGAATTTTTTCAGTCTGATATAATGTCAATTAAAAAAATCATACTCACAGCAATATTTGACAAGTGTAAACATTCGAATTATTATAATTGTTTTTGCTTTTTACACGGACGGAATATAGCCTTCTAATTAAAAAAGTAATTTCCACACTGAAGATATATCAGTATTATTTTTCAATTAGCATCAGGACTCAAAAAAATTCCAAACACTATACGATTTGATCAATGTATAAATAAAAATATCATATGGTAGAAATTTTCTCAATCAGCAACTCGGCAAAATCGAATGCGAATTTCCTTTAGTCACATAATTTTCTTCTCAGACTCGTGACCATTTTTTTGTCTAAAATTAACCAGAAAATGCGCCCTTTCCTGCTCTCTACTTGAAGCATTTCAAAACTAGTTAAATATTTTAGATTCCTCTTAACTTTTTTGTTAGAACATTTTTGCTTTTTATTCAAACTGTGTCTTTAAATAATCAATCAGGTTTGTGATTAGTCATTTTTTCCTTTAAAACCAATTTCAATAAACCAAACTTAATATATTATTTTGTTCAGCTTTCCAAAAAGGTCTTAGCCGAGTTTAAGACATAGAGC
>JASAMX010000080.1:0-11420 GCA_030248175.1 Microlaimidae sp. YZB2_3
CATTTATAACCTTAAAACAATTATTCAGTTATAATTTTTCATGCGTCTAGAAATTATAAAAAAAGCAAATAAAAAAATGTACTAATTTCTTTTTTTTAAGTTTTCATGTTGTTGTTTTTCTTATTTTATTAAAAAAACCCTATTTATATCACTGCATAATCCAGATATTCTTAACAATCTCGGTAAAAGAACAAAACAAAACCAGTGTGAATGTGAAGTTCCAAAAACAAAACCACTGTCATCAGTAGGCGATTAAACCTGTTTTGTCACATTTCTTTCTATGACTCGCGCTATAACATCGTATACGGTGTAATTTGGTAATTCTATAATATCGTATACGGTGTAATTTGGATAGTTTCGTCTCAATACTTTCAAATACAAAACAAGCCTGCTGTAAAAAATACAAGCTACCCTAACTCAGGTACTACAGTGACTCACGAATCAAACGACGCAGCCAACCGACTGAGCAGACTGACCTTGATATTTTCACCTGGGCAAACTGCAGGAGCACAGCCGAGCTTTTATTTCTGTCGTCTCATTTGCCCGACCATACTTTTCTAACGAGGCATCAAAAATAAGACGAGCAAGGTAATAAATACTCCTGTAGTACGCAGTGTAAGTCAGAAAGGGTTAAACGTCCGAGTCCAACGTGTGAGCTGAGCCGGAATAGCTGTAATTGTTGTAGCCGATCCTTCCCTCGTCCATCTCTGCCGTGGTGGCCCTGGAATCCGTGGTGAGTCCGTTGAGTTTTGGTTCCTCCAGTTCGTAAGACTCTTTCACGTACAAATCGCTGGTCCTTGAGTTTGGGCGGTTGTTGGCCGGGAAATTTTTTTCTGACGAAGAAACGTCCCCCCTCCGGGGATCCAAACTCACCGGTTGCTCCCGTTCGACCGGCACCGGCCGACTATAGGCGATCCGCGACCCAGCCGCCCCGTTCCAACCCTTGGCAGCAGCCGTCCGGCGTAGTCGCAGGGCGTGAGCGACGAAAAATAACCCGAGAAACGCGGAGGAAATCACCAGGAGAACGACCAGAACGGTCAGCCAAATTATAGCCCGGCCGTTGACCAAACCGTAAATCAGCAAAGCGGCCGCCAGCAGTTTTATCAGTAGCGAAAATGCCTCCACGCCAGCCGCGAGGCTGTAAGTTCTGCGGCGTGGCTCACCCAGGCCGACCGTGTCCAGCGAAAGTAAGGCGGAGAGCGTGACCAACACGGACAAAAGCACCAGAACGCAAGGGAGCCACAGGAAGAGGTTCCTCGGCGTGACCACGAGGCCGACCACGGAAACGATCAGAAGCAACCCGCAGGAGACCAAAACGAGAATGTAGAGAATTTTTGTAGTTTTCGTTTTCATGCTGGTTGTAAAGGCCGCCAAAAAACTGGCGGGCTTATTTTTGTCTTAAATCACCCGGGAATTCATAATTTTGAGCAACTTTTAACACCCTATAAAACAATAAAATTAAAATCTATTATCAAACAAATGCAACTTTTAAAAAATTTAAACTCAGTACAAAACGACAAACACATTTGTGCACAATCCTAGTGGATTCTCGTTTAATAAGTAAACAATTCTAAAGTTACTTTTAGAAATATTGCAAAATTAATTATGTCCTTTATTTAATGATATTATTTATTCACAATTTTAACAAAGAGCAAATAATTTTCATTCTGCGATTTAAATTGAAACAGTTCCCCAATAAAAAACGCGGGTATATAAGTCATGTGGTTCTACACCAAACAAAAATAATTTTAAAATATTAAAACTCATTACAAAGAGAAATAAACAAAAACGTACAATTTCAATAAGTCTTTTTAATAGACCCCCCCCCCCCCCCCACCACCCCCCACCCACCCACCACCCACCCCCACCCCCCCCCCCCCCCCCCACCCCACCCCACCCCCACCCCCCAACCCACCCCCCAACCCACCAAACCCAAACACCCACCAAACACAA
Organism: Microlaimidae sp. YZB2_3; assembly: GCA_030248175.1. Classification (NCBI taxonomy): domain Eukaryota; kingdom Metazoa; phylum Nematoda; class Chromadorea; order Desmodorida; family Microlaimidae; species Microlaimidae sp. YZB2_3. The sequence goes on from JASAMX010000080.1 coordinate 1,954, forward strand.
AACCACAACCACCCAGCCCAACGCACCCCGCCCCACCCCCCGCGCAACAAGCGCCACAGCAACCGAGCGCAACGAAACACGCGCAAAAAACCAAAACAACATAACCGAAAACACCGCAAATCAAAAAGCCCAACTCGCAACACCCCCAAAACCAGACCTAAACCGCCCCGCCCACAGCGCCTCCAGAGCGCCTATCACCACACCACACCAACACAATTCAGCGCAAGACAAAGAGACGCTGAGAGAGAACCAAACCGAAAACACCTATCAACAACTAACACCCTATAACACACAAGCTATTATCCAAACCGAAAAACTATCCATACTAACTAACACGCTCATAACACAACTATATCATATTATTCAAACCAAACAATAATACAAACCTCCTACACAAAACATAACACAGATCCAAAAAACAAAAAAAAACCAGAGCCAGCGCAAACCAACTTCCCCTACAAATATAAACACTAACCACCCGCAATATATATTAACCAACAAATAAAGATATTCTATTACCCATAACTCAACCCCACCAAAACTACAAACCTTAATTAAACAGCAAAATATAAATATATATATATATCAAAACCCACAGCAAAATAAAACAAACCAAAATATTTATCTACATATAAAGCGATCAAAAAAAACATATAATATATCAAAAACACCGCTCAAAACCTCCTCATCATAAATCCCAACGCAACTATACCCAACACCACACATCCAAACTATAAATAAAACCTAAAAAAAACAAATACAAATCTAACCAACCTAAACCACAAAAAAAAAAAAATCTCATACAATAAAAAAAATAAACAAAAATACACCAATAACACCCACCCAAATCATTATATAATTTAATACTCATCTATATAATAAACACACACAAAATAACAAATAATCAATACAAAAAACAAAACAACAAACAAAGCACCCAAAGTATGATCATACCCAGCATAAAAAAAATTATAGGTCAGTTGTTCCAGCGCATATTGCAAAACGATTTGCAAATTTAATTTTTTAAAAAAGAGTTATTAAAAGCAATCATATATTTTATTTAAAATTTTTTAGAGGCTTCATGTATTGATTCAAAATTACAATAACTTTTTTGTTTAAAAAATACATGCAAACAATATTTTGAAAAGATTTTCAAATATTTTAAAACACTAGGTATTGCGCGAATATTGTTGTAAATTCTTAAATTTTAGAAATTGTGGTTTTTTATTTTGTGAAAAATTTTTATGCGTGTTTGTGTTTGGGAGCCCCATAATTTTGTTGTATTGGGTACAATTCTGTATTGGGTACATTATTGTATTGGGTACCATTCCATACAATTCTGCGGCTATTTTAGAATTTTTATACAACCAATAAGAATAATATTTCGCTTAGTTCCCACATTTCAAACAAGCTAGCGGGTAGCATAATCATTTTGTGAGCAGATATAAAGCTTATATAAAGAGAAAGAAACTTTATACTGCTAGTTGGATTGAAATGATATATATGAAATAGTATTCAATTCAATTTCAAAAGCTATAATAAAAAAATGCCACTTTACCGGCTTAACCCCCGTTTTTTTTTTTGTAACAACTGTAAAAGAATTACCATTACAATCGTACTTATTTAATTATGATAAATTATTTTATAATTATTAATTTAAATATTTAATTTATGTTTGCTTTTTTATGCCTTCTGTTTGTAATCTCCACTATTTGTTTTAATATTTGCTTTCATAGTCTGCCAAATTTGCATAATTTACCGGCCAAGTTCGCAATTTTTTCATTTCGCCCTGGCCCAGCCTGGTCCATCCTGGTCCAGCCCACGTGCCGCAATTTTATTTTTCTATTATCACCTCAGAATTTTTTTAGCTTTAAAATGTCATATAGTATTAGCGATCACGTCATATATGTTTTGCTCCGTGGGACAGGTTGTCGGAGGAGCAGCGGTAAAACAAGGCTTCAAAATGAAGGTGCCAATATGGCTAAAAGAATGCCGCGCGGGCGCGTTATTAGAAAGGCGCGGCGCGTTATTAGACATAAATGCGGGCGTCCCTTTATGCGCGCGGTGCCCTTTGATGCGCACGGGATTCCTTCTGTTTAGAACAATGCATTTTGACCAGGGTGATTTTTTACCCGTATTCCAAAAAAATCGGCCCGTCGATCGGCGACAAAAATAAAAATTTCGGTCCGGCATAGCCCGCGAAGTAGGACAAAAAATTATGGTCCGGCCCGGCCCACCTACAACCCTGGTAATAATGCATAAAACCACAAGGGTACTTAAACTCGTATACGGAACTAAAACTATTGGGATTTGAAGCTGCAAAAATAAAAGATACACTACTGTATAAAAACTCGGCTTATTTTTAGGTTTGTTGAATGACTTTGACAGACGGTTCAAACTAACGATTTTCGTTTTGAAGCAAACGCTTTAAGTTAGTTAAATTTGTATAATTAAACGTAAAAAGCTGGCTGGAAGCGTCAAATCTATTAAACAAAAGTTTTTACATAAGATCCGCAAACAATAATAATTTAAAATGATAACCTTTTATTTTTTTTTTGCGTTTTGTTAAAAAGATAAGTAAGTCGATTTGCAATTTCCTTTCTTATTTTTAAAGAATTTTTTATTTACAAAAATTTTAAAAATAATGCATTAAACAAGAATGAATTGTGGTTATTTCTATAAAAATAACCAGAATAAAAATTGATTAATATAAATTTAATTAAAAATTAAAAAACGCACTTAAATTTCAAGAGAACTTTAGTTTTAGTAAGGTTTCATCCATTCCAAATAAGTATAAATGGATTCCTTTGGTGATTTTTCAGAATCAGAAATTGCTTATTATGGAAATAATTTAATTAAAATTTGCAGTTTGATAAAAAAGTTAAGGTCGTTTGGAACATGTCAAGTTAATTCAAAAAAAAGTTTTAAGGTGATTTGTCAAAGAAAACTTTTGTTTTTTTTTTAATTTGACCCTTCCTGATACTTGATTGGCATTTTGTTTTAGCAATACTGAATTATAGATAAGTTATATCTTCAACAAACACATTTATAGAAAGACATGAGTTTTTTTATTCAATGGAGTTTTGAATATTTAACAAAATTTTAATGGACAACCCGTAGTGTTGTAAAAAGTTACTTTTACTTTAACTTAAAGTAATAAATGTAACGGATTTTGGATTACTTTTACTTTTACTTGACTTTTAGAAACTCAATAACTTTTACTTTTACTCTTACTCGACTTTTGAAATTTCACATACTTTTACTTTTACTCTTACTCAAATTTTCAATCTGCAAATACTTAAATTAATTTAAGTAAAATTTATGTAATTTCAAAAAAAGTTAAATGCTGCTGTAAAGTTAATGGCAGAAGATAATTTTTTAAGTCGCTAACACGCTAAAACCACTTATTTTGACTAAAAAAGTTATTAAAATGACAATTTATTCATAAAATAAGCAAAAAAAAACTTAGAACGGAGCTATGGAGCTCCAAAAACCGGTGTTTTGCTCCGTTTCAAAATTACTTTTATTTTAGGTTTACTCTTACTTTTATTTAAAAAAAAATTGGTCTTACTTTTACTTTACTTAAATAAAATTTTGGCTATTACTTTTACTTTACTTAAATTAAAAAAAACACAAATTACTTTTACTCTTACTTTACTTAAATTAAAATTTTTCAAATTACTTTTACTTTTACTTAAAATAAACCAAAATCAATACTTTTTACAACACTAAGTTACAACCACTCATTTTTTGCCAGTCGCTTTTATTTTTGTACAGGTTGTATTTTATTTGACACAAACATTTTTCATTGTGAGCGTAAAGGCAAAAATTTATTTTTTTTTATTTTTTTAAACCTGTTTTTTGCTTATTAAATGGGAGTATAATGACATTTTGGCTTTCAAAAATACGTTAATATGACAAAAATTGCTACTTTTTTAGGACTAAAAATTAAATAGTTTTAAAAAAAGTTTCCATTTTAAAAAAAATGTGTTTAAAAAAAAGTTTCTGAACTTTTATATTTTGCTGTTTTATGTTTTAATTTTGAGCATTAGAACTAAGATTAATATTTTGGTAAATCAATAGAAGGATTAAAGATTATAATATTATCTTATGAAACTTAAAAATTGCAGCGCTTATTACAGATTATTTCCTTTTAAATTTAGTGTGTCATTTTAACATTTTATAATCCTTCAACCAACTAAACAATTTTTGGTCGCCATCAAGCACGAAATTCTTCCACAATTTATTGTCAAAATTTAGCACCTAAATATAAGCGGATTATGGCAAATAAAACATAAAAATATACATTGTTACATCTGAATGATTAGCAGTAAACAGCAAAAATAAGGTTAAAATGGTTTTTAACTGAATTAAATAAAAAATTTATATTGATAACTGCATGATCTCAAAATTAAGAGGTAGCACATTTGTGACACAAAAATTCGCAAATTTATATAAACTTTGTTGTGTTTTTATTTAAACTTACTACCCTTTAAACTTAATTGAAATTTAAATTTAATCTATTTAATTTTAATTTTTAAGTCTTACCAAAATAGAGATTTTTTTAAAATAAAAACATATTTCTGGTTTTTGAAAAAACGCTCGTGACCTATTTGAATTTGTTGCTTGCAAATTTTTGCAGAATGAGCACGATTTGCTGAGTCGTAATTTGTCCCCATCAATACAATTTGCTATTGTTTTTTTATTTTTACGAAAAGATTGATCTTATACTATTTACTAAAAAATAGTAAAATGTGATATATTTTTATTTATTCTTAAACCTATTTTTGTATAAATTTTTATTTCTGTTGAATAAATAATTATATTATAATAAATTAAATTGAAGTTAAAAGTCTGTCAATTAATCATTTTAAAAAGAAATATAATAATTAAATGAAAATTTTACGTGGAGTTTCACTATATTCTTTTTTAAAATTATTTCAATAAAAAATGGGACTGAAATATTACACTACCGCTTAAGATTCAAATAATAGTACTTAAAGCACCATATAATGCACTTAAAATAAACAATTACAATTGAAAATATAAAAAATTTTTACAAGTAACAAGTTTTTTGGTATACAAAAAAATAACCACATTTTTGGTAAACAGAAAGTACCAATTATATGGTACAAATCAGAAATCTACCAAATTTTTGGTAACTATGCAGAATTCGTAACTTTTACCAAATACTTCGTAACGGTTACCAAATATTTTTTGAGTTGAGAATTTACTAAATAATTCGTAAATTTTTACCAAATATTTGGTAAAAATCTGCAAAATGAAATGAGAGAGTAGATTCCCTATGGACTTGTTGTAAAATGAATGGCAGAAGATATCTTGTAAGCCGCTAACATGCTAAAACCATTTATTTTAACTAAAAAACTTATTAAAAAAATAAATTATACATAGAATTAGCAAAAAAACTTTAAAACGGAGCTCTGGAGCTCCAAAAACCGGTGTTTTTCTCTGTGTTAAAATAACTTTTATTATACTTTTACTCTTACTTTTACTTAAAAAATAGGTCCTTGACTTTTACTTTACTTAAAGGTGCGGTGCGGAGTCAAACTTTTTGTCTTCGATTTTGGTATTTTTTGTGGATACCTTATCCCTACCCCCAATAGCCCAAAAAAATTTTTTCAGCAAAATATCTCTAGTGGTTTAAGAGTTATGAATCCTGAAAAATGGCGTTTTTCGACAATACTGTACGTGACGAATTGCTCAATGGGTATTACGATTTACGTTACAAATTATGCACTTCAAGAAAGCAGCTACTTTCTGCTCTAATTTGATACCTTGATCGTTAAGATTGGTGCTCTAGTTGTCAAAATATTGTGTTTCCCGTACAAAAAACCCACGGTTTTTTTTCGTTAAAAACACCAAACGACGGCATTGATTTTGTGAAGTTTGCCCAACTTTCTTTCCTTCACTTCGTGTTTTTAGCAAAAAAATCAAGTGTTTTTTGTACGAAAACCGCAATACCTCGACAAATACTGCACAAATCGTAACAATCAAGGTATTAAATTAAAAAAAGAAATTAGCCGCTTTCTTTGAATGTATAACTTGTAACGAACATTGTTATACCCATTGAGCAATCTTTCACGTACAGAATTGTCGAAAAGCGCCATTTTTGGGGGGTCATTAGTCGTGAACCACTGAAGATATTTTGTTGAAAAAATTTTTGTGGGCTATTGGGGGGCAGGGGTAAGATTTTCACAAAAAATTATCAAAATCGAAGACAAAAAGTTTAAAAATTTTGACCATTACTTTTACTTTTACTTTACTTACATTAAAAAAATCACAAATTATTTTCACCCTTACTCTACTTAAATTAAAATTTTTCAAATTACTTTTACTTTTATTTTTCAATACTTTTTACAACACTAGACAACCGTTAAGTTTTTGATTTCCTTTCATATCCTAACTTAATTTTTTTTTTCATTTTTATTTTATATTGTCTTTTATTTAGTAAAATACTTGTTTATTAAAACTACAGGATTATAATCTGCAGTCAGCGTACATTAGCAATAGCCCTAAAATAATCTCCTAAAAATGTCAATTTTTTGAATATACATCTGTCAAAGAATAAAAATTTTCAAGCTAATTTTAATAAAATTTGGCGTTTAGCAATAAATTGTAGAATAATATTTGTTGGTGGCACCCACACAAAAAGCTTTTAGATATTTATAAATTATTAATTAAATATCATTCAGATCACAAGCACATTTAAAAACATTCATTTGTAAAAACTTTTTAAGTACCGGTATCTCGTCTTAATTTAGAATTCAATCAAACTTCGGACTTGTCCACTAAAGACTTGCTTTAGTTACCTACATGCTGAGTTAACTACTTTATTTGGGCATACTTGGTTAATCAAAATGATTTTTTATAGCAGAATTTAAAAAAATTCATATGAATGAAACGATTTTAACACATAAATAATTGATTATTATACCTCTTGCTTAAAAGAAACATATTTCACATTTTGAAAAAATATCAACCTATTAAATAAAAAATATGCGTGATTTCTTGAAGAAAAAAAACGTAAATAAATAATGTAGTTTTTAACAATGTGGTGAAAATTATACCGTATAATTAAAGTTTCTTTAGTGGATCGACTTCGGTTGGTATTAACAGCGATTTGACCAAAAAATTGTACAAGTAAATTGTATAACTAAAAAAATTGGATAAATAAATTTTTCGCCGAAGTAAAAAGCTAAAAATCACTGCAAAAACATTTGCGAATTGCCTTTTGTTTTCTAAAGTACGGTATTTTAAAATACAAAAAAACTGAAAAAATCAGAAACGCAAGCGATACAATACTAATAAAATATAATAGATTACGAGTCAGGAAACAAAAAATACATGAAGAATATAAAACAGTAGCACCAAAACATAATCTTGAACATCATTCATAAGTAGTTATATTTAAAACTGGGTTGAATTATTTTTAGAATAGATTGTGGCCGAAAGAATAAAATCCTTGTTTTTTCTGTGCAAATCATTCGCTCCACACGGATTTAACGTTCAAAAAAACCTTCATTAATTCTTGTTGGCGTAAATTTTTTTGTCATGAGACACGAGACATGAATTTTAATTTCGTAAGAAGCAAGAAGCCCAAGAAGCACGAAAATTTCTTATCTTTACCAATTTCAATTTTAAAATATAAATAACCAAATTAATCTTAAAAAAAGCAATATTTTGTTATTTAAGAAACAAAAATGACAAATATTACAATAAAAAATACACTAACATGATGATGAAATAATATAACGTGCTACAAAAACCGTGAATTTCTCACCAAGGTGCACTCTTAGACGAGCGAGATCTCCGACTATTTAAAAAAACACAACAGAATCGCAGTCATGGATTTTAAAGCGAAAACAAACGCGCACTCCAAAACGAAGGTGAGCGCATTTTCTGCAACCAAACGGCGTTATTGGATATACCGGCTGTACGCAGAACGTAGTGGAAATAAACAACGCGTCCAGCCGATTGTTGTGTGGAAATCTAGGTAATAGTTGGTGCGGGAAGGTGGTAAGGTGAAGGGTGTAAATAGGAATAATACCGTCCAGACTCTCCCATTCACACCGGGCTTCTCTTTGCTACGGGAGATCAATCTAATTGCGGGTTTTTAGCGCAGAAGGAGGGACTCGAACTAAAAGCCCAATTAGAATCGACCGGCACTCGGCTCGGAGAACTAACCGCTCGAGATTGATTTTCGGGTTATTTCCTGACGGGGAAAGACGGCGGACGGCGGCGGCAGCGGCGAACGTGAAAACTAAAAGAAGGAGATTCCTATTCTTCTTTTGCGTTCCGCGTTAATGCGCATTATCCTCTCTACTACGGCAAAATAAGCCTCAATTCGACAAAATATCTGCGACTGTGACTTATTTTAATTTTAAACAGTACTCTATTAACTACGAAATAAATCACATTCACGTGTATTTTCTAACGACTGTGGCTCCTTTTGCCGTAGTGATAACGTTATACAGAAGATTACGGCAGAGAGGTCCGAAGTAAATACTTATGTTACCCGGAGCACAAATTATCTAAGTTTTGGAGAAGCTCTGGAGCTATAGAGCTCTAAAGCTTCGTTCTATTTCGATACTAATTTTTTAATGCTTAAAAAGTAATCCTATGGATTATTTTGCTTTACAATATTTTTGCAAACTAAAATCTTTTTGAAAATGATTGACGTGGAAACGATTTCCAAGTTAACATATCTTGCTAACGGTACTTCATTTTGTTTGCATAAATCAACCGTATCGTTAGCGAGATATGCTCACCTGAAAGTTTTCCCAGTCTTAGTTGATTTTAAACAGACTTTTTTTTTCAACGAATAAATGTAGCCCTAAAAATGCTGATAAAAAAATTAAATTTAATTCATTTATAATTGGCAAACAGCCTTAGGTACCTAAAAAAAATTCCATAAAAAAAACTTGTATTTTTTAAACGAATAGTAAATAGTTTTTAAAATGCTGATGGAAAAATTTAAACATATTCCGAAGTTATATAAACTTAAAAGGGTAGAGCTTCATAAGTTTTTAGTTTCCAGAGCACCGGAGCCTTATATGCATTTTAACAACTGTACACGTGCTTTTTGAAGACGGCATATTGTCACTGTGACTTAAAGAAGCACTGTTACCAATTAAATTCTAATAACGCACCAAATGAACTACTCCTTTAATACAAAATCTATCTACTTCAAACTTAATATGATGGTTTCTGTAGATCCCTTTTACAACATTAAAAAATTTCAATTCAATCGGTTTAGTATAACAAAAGAGTTGTATGATCTTGCCGTTATAGGAATTTGATTTGTGACAGTGCTTTTTTAAAGGTGTGGTACCGAGTCAAACTTTTTTATATTTGATTTTCAATTTTTTGTGAAAGCCTTACCCTTGCCCCCAATAGCCCAAATTTTTTTTTCATCAAAATTTTTTTGGTGGTGTAAGAAATATGGC
>JASAMX010000081.1:0-12990 GCA_030248175.1 Microlaimidae sp. YZB2_3
AATTTTTTAATGGGAAAGGATCCGCTTACTTAATTAGTAACTTTTACGATTTTTTTATTTATTAAAGGCTTAATAAAAAATTAGTGAAACCCCCGTCTTACAATAAAATTTTTCTGATAAAACTCCGGTTAAAGGATGCATAGAATAGGTTTACATGAAGCAAGAATTTATAATACTTAACAAGCATAATAAATTAAAAATGCAAAACAATAGTTTTAACTTCCAAATCTTACTTTTATTTTAGTTTCAGCGCGATAGCGAGAAGAAAAGTCCTTCTTCGGCCAAACATTTTTTCATATTTTTTCTTATTTAACCATTTTAAGGGTGAAGAAAAAAGTGATTTATGGTTACTTTTCAAATATAAGATTGTTTTAATTAAAAGACATTTTAAAAAACATTTCTTACCTTAGTCTGTCCTTCTTTTATTTGTTTTGTAAACAAATGTGCAGATTTCACACTTTAAAAAAAAATAAATAAGTGTTGCAAAAACTTAAAATCCCTAGCAGAAAATTTTACAAACTTCAAACTAAGGATTTAAAGTCAGTGCACACACAAGCAATTTCTGCCATTTTAATTCCATAGAAATCATCAGCGCCTTTAATGTTTTTTTTTGCAAAGTAATTTTGTTTTAACAATAGCGAAGAATTTCCAATATTTCCAACAAAATATCCTCACAAGTTTGTTATATTTAGAACAAAATCAAAGGAAACGTCCCGTGGTAAATATTGAAACTTTAAACAGAGTCGGATTAAATTGGCCGAACCTTTTTTTGTTTTAAAACAATTATTTTTGTTATTAATAAACATAAAACAAAAAAATGAAGGTTGAAAGAACTTGACTTCAGTTACACATAGGATTTGACTATTTTCGTAGAATATATTTATATAAATAGTCAAACAAAACTAGTGGTAAACCTAATTATAAAAGAAAAAACGGCCGCACAAGACAAAACTGTATGTTTAATATGTAAAGAGCAATTATCAATTTTAACGAGATTTTTCTAAGTTAATTTTACAAATTTTTTTGTTCAATCAACTAATATTATAGCAACACTTTTCTAACCTACTTATTTCGTTAATTTAATCAAAATGTGATTCACGACTTTTTTTTCAACAAATTTTTTAGGGCCACTTTTTAGAGAGTGGGTATAAAAATTTACGTTACAAATTATACACTAAAAGAAAACGGCTACTTTATACTTAATTTACATTAATTTACACTACTTTTTATATTAATTTGATTGTTGTCAAAATTTTGCGTTTTCCGTAAAAAAAACCCACAATTTTTTCATTAAAAACACCAAATGACGGCAGTGATTTTGTGAAGTTTGCCTAACCTTTCTTTGCTTCACTTAGTGTTTTCAGCAAAAAAATCATGTTCTTGTTCTTTGTACGAGAAACGCAATATCTCAACAAATCATGCCCCAATCTTAATGATCAAGGTATCAAATTAAAGTAAAACGTATCCGCTTTTTTTGAATGCAGATATTGTAACTTAAGCCGTTTTAGAAACACTTTTCAGCTTGTGATATATAACCTTGCATAGCTTAAAGACTAGGTGTACTCTAATTAGGCGTTTATAATTTAACTTAGTTTATAATAACGTTTTTTAAAAAAACTATAGTTCATTTTTTAAGTTGATAACATTGAACCTAACGCGAAACATATAAAGCAAGGCACTTTAAAATGTTTATAGTGCATTGACTGAATATATTTACACCGGTTTGTTCAATTAAAACCATTTAAGGCTTTGTTTTTATTGAAACCTAAAAAAGAAGAAATAAGCTGTTGAGATCCTCCAATCTTGAACTTCAGGAATAAACATAGAAAGCTTTAGTAATTTTATAACTATACTAAGCCAGCTATATCTAAACCGTCTGTTCTATACCACGATTGCAGTATGCTGTTCTTTAACTGTTGCTTGTTTCAAATCTAACCATCAAATACAAATTAGCTTTGTAAACAAGCTTTACAGCAAGAACAAATGTACAACCATATGTACAGGCGTGGTGTTGATGTGCTGGACGTTGGTACTTGCTTGGAAGAAGGGCGGAGTCAAGCCAGACACATAGCTGGAAATTTAAAACCATCCAGCTATATGCTAAACTTGACAGCCCTTGGCGTTTCGCACCAAAATTTCAGACGCCTCCTGATTGGTGCTCTTCAGTGAAATCTCAGGACAGAGCAAGCACCAACGGGTCGTTTTCCAATGGCTAAGCTTACATAACAATTTATAATAAGCAAACAATTAAAATTATAATAAGCAAACAATTAAAATAAACAAAATATATAAAAACATACCTGCACAGATGCCATTGCAGGTTTTTAACACAACAATACAAACTAAAAAACAGAGAATACAGGATATTTGATTACTAAGGAAATCTTGTGAGTATTTATACTTTTTCAGAACAAAAGAGGGGTACATGATAATTGCTAATTACACAAAAACGGCAATTTTACAACCAGTAATTATGTATATTTCCTCCTTTGACCCTATGCTTTTCATGGGTTATATAGAGAGCCTTAGAGATTGGCCAAAACAGGTCCTGTTTACTTTTTGTGCTGAGTTTACTTAACACACCTGTGTTGAGTTTACGGTCAGAACTGGTCCTGTTAACCTTTGGTGCTTAGTTTACTTAACATACCTGTGCTGAGTTTACTAAACCCGCGACTGCTAAGTTTAATGATTACATGATTACCTGTGTTAAGTTTTATATCTTAATTTACAAAACTGTAATAAGCGCCATTTTTAACAGATATTTTTTTATTATTTTTGTATTTTTTGCATAGTAATAAGCTAAACCAAAGATAACACTATATATTATTTTAAAGAATATGATTTGTGATTATTGACATTAATTTTGTGCAATTAAATGTTGAAATTGGTTAGTGCACTGTTTAATATATAAAACTAAGATTTACAGCACTTTAATCTGCACAATGTTTTGCAATATACAAAAACTTAAGGTTAAACAAATATAAAACGTTCGACGGAAAAAATATATATAGGGTATCTAAACAAACTTTATTTATAAAAACTAATAATTTTAAACGTAGCGCAAAATATAAACACAAATACATATTATATCACTATTTTTGCGCAATGCGCAGTGGTACATTCCGGTGGTCCAAAGTGGAACACCGGTGCAGCTAAAAAAAGCTGCGCGCAGCTAATATATAAAAACAAATTAATAAAGCAAAAATTATTATCTGCGCAAATGGTACGGTCTGGAAAAAATTAATTTTCCAGATGCAGTCAAAGACTGCGTTAAAAGATTGAGCAAAATTATAAAGCTATAGATAGTAGCACAATTGTACAGCCTGGATTCACCCATATTGGGTAAAACCAGGTGCAGCAACGAGGCTGCTGAAAGTTACATAGACTTATAAGACATAAGAACAATATTTTAAGCTACAAATTAAAATTTTTATTTATAAACTTTTTTGCGTTTTTATTATTAAGCAAAGAAAACTTAATCATAAGAGCTTTATAGTTTTTAACAAACTTTAAAAATTGGGCTATAAGCTGTTGCTTAGAAAATTTTTTATTGGTAAAAGTGTTATAAAGCTCAATAGTTCTTTTTGTAAAGCTCTCAATATCACTTGAAATCCTGGATATGCGTACCAGTTGAGAATAAAATGTATTAAGTCCAACTGAAATAGTTGTATTACTTTCAAAATTAATGAATCGATTGACTTTAAAGTTAAAATCATCTGTTTTATTATATATTTGAGTTTTTAGTTTTCCATTTCTTATTTCCATTTCAATATCCAAGTATTGGCATTTATAAAACACCGTTGATGTTTTGTTAAGTGGAAGATCAATTGGATAGATTAACTTGCAAATTTCCATAAATTTAGGACAGTTTACTGCAATAAGATCATCCATATATCGACAAACATATGATAATTGGTTTGCAATTTCTTTATTCTTTGATTCAGTTATAAATTTAAATTCAATCATTGATAATGTAAGATCTGCTAGCAGTGGGCTACAGTTTGTCCCCATTGGTATACCACTTGTTTGTTTAAAAATAAATCCAGCGAATTTAACATAGGCGTTGTCAATGACCATATTAACTAATTCTTTAATTTCTGCCTTGTTGAGTTTTAAATGAGAATCTTGAGCATCATTGGTAAACCAACATTTTTGATTATGAAGCTGAACCACTAGAAACTCTTTATGTGAATTTTTAAAAAGAATATCAATAAGTTGAAACATATTTTCTTTAATAACAACATGTGGAAGACTAGTATATAATGTACTGAAATCTGCTGTATGTATATCATAAAAATTTTTTATTTCATTCATTTTGGAGATTACTTGCAAGCTGCCTTCTATGGACCAGAATGCATTGAGTTTTGTTCTTGATGTAATGATAGCACAATATTTTTCAAAATGAATTCGAAAATGCTTTAAAACGGTACCAAGCAGCAAACTAAGAGGCTTAGTGCTGCATTTTCTTGATCCGGCAATAAATCTAAAACCATATGGATTTTTATGTAGTTTTGCAGTGTGAAACAGCTTTGGTACAACCATTTCATCATCTTGGAGATCCAGTCCAAATTTTTTCGTTAATATTTGATGATTTTTAACAATATCCACTTCTTTATCCTCGTTATTGTATTTATAAACTAAATTTCCCGTAATATCTAAAGCGTTATTTACCAGAGTGACTCCCATTTCTTTGCATAATATTATCATATAATATTTTTTGCAAATAACAATAAAGTTAAGTGATTGTAATCGTTCAGAATAGCTTTTAGAAGAAAATCCACAACGTTTATATAAGCGTTTTGTAAATACCCTTTGAATTCTTTCAAAAGTCTTTATGTCCTTTTTTAGATATGGATTCCAAACAAGGGTTTCATATTCCAAAAGGGGATAAATGTAGGTTTTGTAAGCTTTTAAAAGTATAGCTGAATTTTTAGTTTTAAACGCGCGAAACAAAAGTGCAACTTTGGATAAAGCCTTTTTTGCTAAGTTGTTAAAATGCAAGGAATATTTTAAATCATCAGAAATTGTAATCCCAAGATCTTTAATGTGACTGACTTGTGACAATTGTACATTTCCAAAAAAAAATAATTAGTTGGCGTAAAAGAACCAAAAGATATAACTGAACACTTTTCAAACGCAATGCGCAACTGCCATTTTTCAGACCAAATACAAAAATTAACAAGTGACGGTTGAAGTGTGATATGTTCGTTTTTTTCAAAAGAGCAATATATTTTAGTGTCATCAGCGAACATTTTAACCCTAAAATTTGTAGAAAGACATTTGAGGAGGTCATTTATAAACATTAAAAAAAGCAAACGACCTAGCACGCTACCCTGAGGCACGCCACTTTTTACATGAACAAAACTAGACTGTGAATTTTCAATTACTACTGCTTGGCGTCGTTTAGTTAAAAATTCTTTAATCCAATTGTGCAATTCATAGTCAATTCCGTAGCCTTTGAGTTTAATTAGTAGTTTCGCGTAACAGACAGTGTCAAAGGCCTTAGAATATTCAATGTATAAACAATCGGTTTGACGTTTATTTTTTAAAGCTATAGTCCAATCGTTTAACGAGCATAAAAGCTGTCAACCAGTGGATCGTTTTTTCAAAAAACCAAATTGGTCAGAAGACAAAAGTTTGTTATTTCAAAGATACCTTATTAAGGATTCGTAAATAATTTTTTCCATCAAGCATGAAGCGACAAATGTTAGGGAAATGGGCCTATAGTTATTTGGCATATGGCACGGTCCTTTTTTTAAAAATGGGGATAATAAATGCGTCTTTATAAATTGTAGGGACAATGCCCGTTTTATGGGACCACTCAAACAAAAAAGCTAGGGGCTCACATATGGGTTCTTTAATTTGTTTCAAAAAAACGACGGTAAAAAATCGGGAGTAACTGAAATTTTGTCAGGAAGCTTACGTAATTTATCAAACTGATTTAACTGAAAATTCAACTTGTGTTTACCGACATTAACAGAAACTCGTATTAAAAAATTTGGCGTTTTTCCATCATCTTCTGTGTAAATTGACCCAAAAAATTACTAAGTATTTTGACTTTCTGTGCATTGTCGGTGGCTAAAGTTTCATCTTCCCGTTTTAAAGGTGATATTAAAGAGTTACACTTTAATTTCGAGTTAGCAAAATCATAAAAACTTTTGGAATTACCATTTTCTACTAATTTTCGCTCGCGATTATCATAAAAATCAGACACAAATTTATCGTACATTTTGGAACAATTTTTATATAAGTTTTTACCTATAAAAGATCGCTTAGAGAATTCGTACAATCGATCCTTTCGTTTTTTTAACATTTTAATTGATTTAGGGTATTCTATTTTATTTCTTTTTTTAAAAAAATAAAGGAACATGTTTATCTATGAGTGACTGAAAGATGGTCTGCATTTTGTTGTAAAAAATATTTGGGTTGGACGAGATAGACGCTAAATATTTCCAATCAATTTCTTTTAAGGTTTTATTTATGGATTCATAGTCCCTTTTGCGAAAATTAAAAACGCGATTAGAAGACTTAAGGGCCTTATCATAAACAAAATTGATGTTAAAATTTATACGCACGTGATCCTAGGTTGAACTGAGCGGAGCTGATGGTCCAATATTGAAAACTCGGTTGTTATCATTACTTAAAATTTTATCAAGAATATTACCAGCGGAGTGGGTGGGAAAATCAATAAACTGATTTAAGCCATGATCTAGAAAAACATTTAAAAGTATTTCATGAACTTTAATGGCGCGGGGTAAACAGCAAGGTATAATCCAATTGATATAAGGCAAATTCATATCAAAACAAACTAAAGTAGAATAAGGCACATTGCACACAAAATCTAAAAAGTTACTAAAAAGTTTAGCGTAAGAATTATCTAATGAAAATCATTATTGGGAGACCTGTAGGAGCAAAGAAGGCGCAATTTATCATTTTTGCTTGCTACGTCAATTAAGACACATTCAATACTATTATATTTTTCAGGAATTTTGATGTTAATTACATTTAAAAAACTTTTAACAAAAATGCAACAACCACCACCAATACGATTTTTTCTATCATATCTAAATAACTTATAATCAGCACCTCCTAATATTATCGCATTTGTTAATGAATCATCAGCCCACGTCTCAGTAATTAATAAAATATCATAAACATATTCATGCAAAAGTGCGTTTAACTTAGTGTTTAAAAAGTACTGACCTGACACATTTATTTAATTATTGATTAATTATTTGACCACAAAATGCATTTGATTAATTATTGATTAATTAATGACCTAAAATTTGCAATTAATTAATTATTGATTAATTATTAAAAAATTAATTCGATAAAATCGATTAAAAGTACTAATTAATTAAATTTTAAAGTAATCATAATTAATGTCTAAAACCTTTGTATAAGCGTCTCTTTTTGGTAAAAATTCTGCAACTACAGTTAATAAACATTTACCAGAAAAATAATCTATTAGAAAAACGAAAGCGCATAGGTATTCCCAAAAAAATCGTTATTTACAGGAAGTAGCAAAATACATAAATAAAACGCGCCGCACCACGTTGTAAAAGCTGCAATATTAAGGTACCACAATAAGAAGTGGTCGCTTTCCGACCATCGGCTGTTTTCAGAAAACAATGCTAGACGCTGTTGAACGCTGTCACATGAATATTATTAACAAAAGGCTTCTGAACCTAGTGGTAATCAAGACCGGTTTCTGATGTGTGCAAAGTGTAATAATTAATTAATAATTTTTTATTACTTTTTAAAAAAGTACGTTTTTATTACTTTTACTTTTTTATTAATTTTTGTTTTAGAAAATATTTGATTAATTAAAATTAAGTTAATGGCCCCTAAAATTAAATTGATTAATTATTGAGTAATTATTTGCCCTAAAAATTTAATTAATTAATTATTAAGTAATTATTTCGGCCCAAAAAGCGTTAGTTTTTTATTAATTAATTACTAAAAAAGTACTTTTTTAAACACTAGTTTAACTGTTTAATTTTATTACATATGCTCCGAGCATTAAACATACAGCACGCTAAACACCCCGTGGGCCGTTTTCATTTTTCTGAGACACGTGCATTTCTTAAGGAGGATTTTCTCGCATTAGATGGCTCTTTATCAGAAATATTTTCAGCAGAATGAATCACAGAAGGCTGATCCGCAGAATGTTGCAAAGGCGCATCACTGGTCGAAGTAGCGGCAATAGGTCTTGTCTCTGGCAATGATCGATTAGGCGATATAGAACGAATAATGTCGTGAGCATGTCGCAAGGAAATAGAATTTCTACCGGTCCATCTAATGATACGCTGGATGGACCATAAATCAGGGAAGTTTGCTCGCCGGTCAATATAGTAGTAAAATTTAGAATTCTTGGATTTAAGTTTTTTTGGCAGTCAATAAGCTTCCCAATACACAAGCGTTCCAAATTGGAGTAACTGGTTTGCAGAAAAAAATGAGAAAAGTTAGTGGATTTTTTAAGAGTTGAAGTATTTTGCAAAACTTTATTTTTTTCATAAGTTCTGTTAAACCGAACTTTTAATAAGGGGGAACGACATGAAGCATTGGGACGGCCAAGACAAAACACTTCAACCTGTTCAGGCTTGTTATCAAGAACCACTGCGTCCAAAATGCTTAACATATTATTGAAGTCAGAGTTATATTCATCTTCCGCAAGGCCCCTTATTACAATAAATTTTTCATTTTCCCGTTTTTGGGAAGATTCAACACAAATAGCTTCGACATCGGCTCGACTTATATTTGGGTTTGCGCTGAATAATTGGAGTAGGTGGTAGAGGTGTTCTGGGCAAAGCAGAAATAACTGGCAAAGGATCACATTGCGCAAGGGGTTCAATTCGATTTATGCGGTGAAAAACGGATTTTCATATTTATGTTGGCAGCTTTATGGGGTGAAAAACGGATGGGTCGATTCCTGGGGCTACACACAAGATATGGACAGGTTGTTTACACAGATGACATACAGATGTCGCATCGGTCGGTTGGCAAAAATTCTTGCCAAAAGAACAGCAACTGCGTGAATGAAAAGAAGAATACATATTAGGTACGTAGCCCCTAAGGGCCCATACAACAGTAAAGTAAACAGTAGGAGACGTAAAAAAAAATAAACAAAATCCAAGTTTTAACTATTATTAATTAGATTATAAAATAATAATTAAGAATTAGGCATAGAGTTTTAGTCAGAGGGATAAGAAGCTGGATATCAATCAGTCAAGTCGAAATAATTTGCTTTGTTTTTCATTCATGATCAAAGTAAAGTACAGAAAAAGTACAGTGGCAGACAAAACATCAAATAAAGTTATTTGATGCTTTGTCTGCCACTGTTATGAAAAATTTTTTTGATATATCACTGAAGGTTTTCATATCTATTACTTTTTCAGACGATTGACAAATATTTTTTGTTTTCCAGTAGTTTATTCTTTTATGCAGGGGGGGGGGGGGCAAAATTTTGAGGCTAGAGGGAGACCCACCCACCCCCCTATCATCACGTCAAATTTAAAGCAAAATACAAACTACTAAATTATATGTTTATAAGATAATACTACACTTTTCTGATAAAAAGCAATATTCGATATAAAAAGTTAAAACGTTATTTTTAAAAATTTAGCTTTTTGGAAGAAAATTTTGAAAAAAAAGTACTTAAAATTTTCTCGAGGGACGGGGGGTCAAATTTTAAATAAGAAAGGGGTCAGGAAAAAAAATTCGAAAATTGGGAGGCTCCCCCTAGATTTTTTCTAGGGAAGGGGCCAAAATTGAGGCTGGGGGGCATAGATGAACACGGTCAAAAAGCAGGGTTTACCTCTAGTAAATGAAATTCAAAATCTCGGAGGGGGGTCCTCAAGTAGAACCCCCTAGCTTTCGGGGGGTGGACCAGGGGGAAGATTTCAAAACCTAGAGGGGGGTCAGGAGGATTATTTCCAAAACAAATACTTAAACAAATATGTTTATAAATTTTTTTCTAAATAAGATAATACTACATTTTATTGAATAAAAAGCAATATTTAAGAACAAAAAAGGGTGTAAAAACATAAATTTGTGTTAAAAAATCACGTTTTGCAATAAAATTTAGTATAAAAAAGTACTTAAAATTTTCTCGAAGAAAAAAGATCAAGTAAGAATTTTAAATCCTAGAGAGGGGTTAAGGGAAAAAAAATTCGAAAATTTGGAAAAAGGCTCCCCTTCATATTTTTTTCTTCATGAAAGGGGCCAAAATTTTGGCTCAAGGGGCATAGATGAATACGGTCAAAAAGTTAGGGGGGTGCTCCCTCATAAATGAAAATTTCAAAATCTAGGAGGAGATTCCTCGGGGGGTCGAACCCCCCCTAGGCTTGTAGGGTAGGGTGGGATTAATTTCCAAGACAAAATACTTTTAAACAATTAAATATTTAATAATAGTTTTTTTTTATAAGATAATACTACTTTTTATTGAATAAAAAGCAATATGTAAGAACAAAAAGGGTGTAAAAACATAAATTTGTGTTAAAAAATCACGTTTTTGCAATAAAATTTAGTATAAAAAAGTACTTGTCGAGAGGGGAGGAGGGAGGAGGTCAAATTTTAAAATCTAGAGGGGGGTCAGGGGTAAAAAATTTTAAAATTTGGGGGGAGGGGGAGACCCTGGATTTTTTCTAGGGGGGCCACCAAAATTTCGAGGCTGGGTGGGGTGGACCCCACCCTACCCCCCTTGTTTATTTATGCTGGAGGGAGTAGACGTGGACCCCCACCCAACCCCCCTGTTCATCTATGCTTACAGTACAATTTGAATATTATTATGCTCACCCAAATTTTTTTTTCAACTTTCATCATTTTTAACAGAGTTTAGTATATCACAAGTGTAAAAATTATCCTTTTATTTACTTGACCTAATTCTGTGATAGTATTTGCTTCGGTGTGATGAAAGTTGAACATTGATAATAATACGTGCGCTGCACACGTAATTTTATGCTGGTCAGATGCTCGTAGTACTTCAATAAATACTTTTGCCTCATCGCAATAGGCTTGGTAAAATGAATCACGGGTAAAAGTTAAGTCAAAAATCTACCTGATAGGCGCTTTCTTCTTCTTCGATAATCCGAATAATTTCTTTGGCAGTATTGGGTTCGCTCTAAAAATGAATGGACGAATTAATCGAAAAACCTCAAATTAGTAGAAACCAAACCGAAATCCAAGAACAAATTTTTTGCTTGACAACTCGTTTGGGTGCATTAAAAACATTTTACTTATTAATAATGTTTGCCGCTTCCTCTCTGGATACGCTTTTTCGCTGACCATAGGTGAGCAGCCTCCCAGATTTTTTTTTTGGGGGGATACCATTTGAGAGGGGGGCTGTGCCGAAAATTTTTTTGGGGTATACCTCAAATACCTCATTTTTAGTGTTTTTAGTAGTGGGACCTCTGAAATTTTAGGGGGAGGGGGGTGTCGGCAGTAATAGGATTTTTTTGGCGTATATCCGAAAACCCCCTCCTCCCCACCTATGCCTCTGACTAACACAACTAAAATATTGGTTTATTAATTATTTAAAAAACTAACTAAAAAGCACTTACAGACACCGTTATTTTTCTGTTAATTTCCTTTGAACTAACCAATTGCACATTTCCATCTTCATAGTAATGAACCTAAAAGTAAAGATTTGTTTGTCATTACTTTTAGGAAATAAAATCATTTATAATAATAGTTTAATAATTAGCTAATTGTAGCACATGAATTGTAGTGTTATGCAAAACAAAAATAAAAGATAAATTAGAGAAAAAAAGAAGATTTGTTAAACAAAATTTTTGTATAAAAATTTAAATCATAAAAAATACATTAATTAATGCCCTTTAAAACATTAAGCTAAATACATTATTTCCGAGGTAATTGGTAACGGAAGTCTAATTTTATTTCACCTGCACTTTCACGACGCCCTTTAACTCAGCTTGTTTCTCTGTAAGTAAAGCTGACCACTGAGATCGCCATCTTCCATTGCTAAAAATCCAATAAAAAACTTGATTGATTGATTGATAATTATTGCTCAGTTATACCATTATACTATACTGGATAATAGGGTATCGAAGTTTGTATTATCTTTCACCATATTATAATAAAATTATAATAATATGAGCTCTGTGCAGCATTTTAGCAAGGGAAGAGTTTTTACTATTTTTTAATTATTAATTTTTAAATCCTTAATTATTATTTTAAAATAAACTAAGTGTGACAACAATTTTTTGAACATTCCGTTATGATTATTTTTGTCTAAAAACCTAAAAAACAATTATTTATATACAAACAGATACACAATGGTAATGGTTGTTATATACAACCATTACTATGTACGCTAAATTTTTAATCAAAAATTTTGCTAGAAAATTCGCACTTTCAAACTTGTGTGCGTCTTTTCTAGCAAAAATTCGCCATTTTCTGCTAGTTTTTTTGCGCTGCGATTTTTAGCACTGTGTTAGTTTTCTTGCAGTGGGGACTGCGATTATTTACTGCTTTATTCGCACTGCGATTATTTTAGCACTGCGAGTTTGGTTGCACAGCAAAAAAAATACAGACGCTGGTAGTCATTTTCAATGGAGTAAAAACACTTTGAAACTTGTTTTATTTAATTTTAAAACGTTGGAATGTTACGTTATTTCATTAAAATTAAAAAGTTTTTACATTTTAACGTCAAAAAAACAATTTTTACTCATTTAAACACAAAATTTTTGCTCCGTTTTGTTTTCAATATTTTTTTGTTGTGCAGCTAAACTTTCAGTGCGAAAATAAGCGCACTGCGAATAAAGCTGTATTGAATGCAAAAGAAGTCGCAGTCCCCACTGCAAGAAAACTAACAGTGTGTTAAAAATCGCAGCGCGAGAAAACTAGCACAAAATGGCGAATTTTTGCTGGAAAACTCGCACGCTAGTTCGAAAAAGCGACTTTTCTCGAAAAATCTTGGTCAAAAATTTAGTGTACAGTCGGACATTCTCTTGTGTTGAATGAGGGTGT
>JASAMX010000082.1:0-12169 GCA_030248175.1 Microlaimidae sp. YZB2_3
ATCGATTGCATTATCTAACAAACTTAAAAAGTTGTGAGTATATCATTATATTATTATTTTTTAAGTTAATGATGTTTAAATTAAAAAAATGTATTTCGCACCTAAAAGGTGCGGTATACTAAATCATGGCGCATTTTTTCGCTTGGATTTTGGTATCAATCGATGCGTCAGGTTTCACTGAGTAAAAAAATTGTATTACAAAAAAAAATAATTTTCAGCGGTTGTCTAGATATTAGCAAGAATATCGCTTAGTTATTCCAGATAATTTTTTTTTTTACCAAACACCAGCCACGGAGTGTTTTGTTTGTTTGCGTTGGACTTTGCAAACGCATTCTTTCTCGTAAAAATTCAGATGTGTTTAAGATATTTTATATGCAAATTTTGCTATAGAAAATATGCAAAATTTTTAATTATACTAATTTCTGTGTCTTTTCATTTATTATATTGCAGTTATTATGTTTTATTTTAAATAAACGATTTGATTTATTTTGAGTTCAGTTCAATATTGGCAGGTGTGCCGTGGTTTGTTTTTTAATCTCTCATCCGGCGTACATATTTACTGTTGTTTGGCTGACTGTACGGCAAAAAAATCGATGGAATAATGAAGCGATAATATCTCGACAACCGCTGAAAATTATTTTTTTGTAATAGAATTTTGTACTCAGTGAAACCTGACGCATCGATTGATTACAAAAACCAAGCGAAAAGTGTCCGTTCAAAAAATATTTTTTTTAAAAAACCACACATTTTTTAAACTCTCCAGCACTGTTACAGTGAGCGATGACAGCGGTATGTTTTTGGTAGGTTAAAAGCTACAAAATTTTAAAGTAAGAAGTCAAAATAAAAAATACCTTATCAAGTGACTCTCAGCATGACAAGACGATCACACGACACGACGGTCCCGGAAGGCGAAAGGTACGACACCACGGTCCCAGGAATAAGAGGGAGTACATCACGAAGCTCTCGAAAGAATGCGTTTGCAATGCTACTGTTGCAACGTTGAGAAAAACAATATTTTGACAGCATTAAAAAGCGTGCAAATCAGTTAAATTTGACCCAATAAAATAGACAAATGATTTTAAAAGTTTTAGTGTCGTAAGTTAAAGATAATTTGGAATACGTTTTTATTTATTCTGTTGTACTCCTTAAAGTTGAATTTTTGTTTTAATTTGGAATTTAAAATTCGATTTAAACTTTTTGCATTTAACGAGTAACTTACTTTAATTACGTTTTAATGCAAAACAAAACTACGAACATCTAACAGAATAAATTATAATGCCGTAAATGCTATGAATTTATTTATACTTTTTAAAATAATATATAATTTTACTTACGGTTAACTAACAGTTCACTGAAAATTAATACGAGTAAAAACGCTAATTTTAAATATTGCGGCGTGATATATACATATTGTAGATGTCCGGAAGAAATACCTTCTGTAAAATACTTTACAAAAAAATATCTTTTTTAAGCACTAAATTATTTGGCATTCTAAAATTTTTTTTTAGATTTTTTAGGTTTTTTTATGTTTTTTTAGTCTGATTTTAAGGTTTCGCTTAGGCTTAAAGAAAAGAAAGTTTTTTTTGTTTTCGCTTAGGCGTCCGCCTGGCCGCCGCGCGGTCTGGGTCTCCCCAGCCGCCGGAAACGAAATTTTTTGATTTAGCAATAAAAATGAGCAAAATTAGGACTTAAAAATACCTATTTACATTGAATTCAAGGCAGCCGAGCCGGCAGCATCCACTTTTGACATACCCCAAGAAAGAAGGTAGGGGGAAGCAGGGTTCATAATGGAGTTACCTTCGCTTTTACCTCCCCCCTGGACCTACCTGCTCTTCCTTATTTTTAACCCGGCCAACCCAGAAAGGGGGGCTATGGGCCCCTGGCCCCCTGGCACAGGGTCTGTGGACAAACAAAGATATTCTAATTAATCAACTTGTGGGATTTTATACCTTTTATAAGAATTTATAAATTTATATTTATGTTATAGAATCCAACAAATGTATGAAACGTGTGCAATTTAATTTTTTTTAGATCCAAACTTCCCACATTACGTTTTTATGCTAGAATATGAAGTGATAAAAAATATGATTTATATTGTTATGATAAGAAATGGATGTGAAGTGATCCGATAACATCAAATTCTGCAAAACTGAAAGTTGTGCAGTTTGATGATTTGTGGTTAATATTAAAATGAACGCTCATATGGTACAGCTACACTATACGTACTGCTACCTGAAAAGTACATATTCCTTGTAAGTGATATATGAAGTGCGACAGTTCACACGCCGGATTGATCAAAACTAACCACTATCAACATTTCATTAAAAATGAGCCACATTCGCGGCAGTAACAGTAATATTTCTGAATATGGATGATAGAAAAATAACTGTGTTGGTTAAATATTTTTCTCTAAAGGAAATATCGAATCATGTAAGTTCTTTTTTAAATAGGGCACGGCCAAAATAAGACACGTCTTAATTGGGGTCGTAATACGCCCTTATTAGGATCATATGATCCTTATTACGGCACGCCCTAATTGGAACGCACTTCATTTAATGAGACTGCCTTAGTTGGGGTCCTGAATTGTGTTTTAGAAAAATATGTTAGGTTATATTATATCTAGCTGACCTTATAAATTTTCACGGGGACCAATTGATAAAAACGAATTGATTATTTCTCTTCTTTTTATAAAATATAAAAAAATTAAACTTTAGTCCTTAAAAACTTGTATTATTCTTTAAAATTAGGTAAAGTGATAAATAATTGTTAAAATACTGTATTTGATCTTTCGTATTAAAGCGTAATTATTAAAAATTTTTATTTTTTTTAATTTTAAATTTACTTAGTTAAATACTGCCATACATCGAGATTAGTTAGGTTTGATTTACCAGTACATTAATTAAATATTTTTTTGTATTTTTGTTATATATATGTTTGTCATAGCTACATCTCCTACACTTGTATCCGCATAAATACCCTTATTATTCGAAAATGAAATGTGGCAAAAAACGTGAAATTTTTTATCACTTGACTTATGCTGACACATGGTAGGCTAAATGCGCCTGGGTGGACCAATGATTTTCAAAATATTCGGGGCAAAATAATACAAAATTTTGCACCTAAACTGTTTAATATAACGATTTGCAATTACGAATGCGTCTCAGACTCTAAATGCAAATCGCATTTCGCTGCTCAGTTTATACGGCTGATAGATTCGCGAAAATAGCTGAAAATAGCTGCTTAGCTGATGGAAATAGCTGAAAACGCGAGTTTTTTTGAGTCGACAGTAAGGCTTAAAACAAAAAAGCGGTGCTGTGTTTTAGCCGTTCGGAAGAATTACGCGGCCGCGTCAAGAGGCCGGCCGCAGTTTGGGCGCCTTGGAACTATTTACAATAGCCGGGACGGTAAAGGAACCCACGGACGATTTAGAAGGCGACAGCAGAGTAGTCGGTAAGTTTTAAAATCACCTGTTGATCATACGCTTAATGAAATAAAACAATCAAAGTATTAAAATAAAGAAAAAAAGGCGATAAAAATGTTAAATTTATCAGTTTACCTTATTTAAGAGCGGACTCACAAAACTAATTCTAACACTTTAAAGAGTAGTCAACGCTCAATTGATTTGCAAAAAAAAAATCAGTCCTTAGCGCCACCTAATTCTAACACTTTAAAAAGTAGTCAACGCTCAATTGATTTGCAAAAAAAAGTTTGCGACGCATTTCCACTACCACAAAAAAGCATAATTCATCAGTTGCAAACGCAGTTTATCCTTATCAAGGCCCCGCTGGATTGGTTTTTTAAATGTGAGGTTTATAGTGTTACACAGTTCAGGTTCAGTTCACGGTAATAACAGTTTTAAGTGCAAAACTTAGACACAAAAAAACTTTTAGACGTGTTTAAACAGTGCTGAGGATATTTTGTAGAAACATTTTTACCGAGTTAAGATTTTCACCAAAAATCAACCAAATTGATTTCAAAACGTTTCACTCTTTATCATATCTTTTGGTGCTTTTATTTTTATGTATCTCCATTCTATTGGAATTGCCACAAAAATATGAATAGCTAGGGTTTATGGCTACAAATTTGTAAAACTTGATTAATTAACGCTTCTATTTTTTAAATTTATAAATACAGACTTACTAAAGGTTTTAAATGCTTCAAAAAAAAACAACGACCATTGTATAAATGTATAATTAAATGTGTAACCTTTTAGATCAATTACATAAATACCTTTTACATAAATTAAATAAATGAATGTATTTTTCTTTAAATTATCGCAATACATAGTTTTTAAAAAGATAAATTTTTAGGGATAGTTCCTGCAAATGAAGCGGTGTATGACAGAAATGAAATCAATTTAAATCCGAAATTTTTGTGTAAGTTTAGTGTGTTTTTTATAGTGGTTTTATTATCAGTTTAATAAGTTTGTAACCATTTTCTCAACAACATAGTTGCATTAACTAATTTGAGTTGCTATAATAGCAAAAATCTACGATAAAACACTAAAGGCTGGTTAATACTTATGTACTTATCTACATAAGTATTAACCAGCCTTTATACAGATTTTATACAAATGAAATAGCGTCCGTGGACGCATTGCAGACGTAAAGTTTTTGTCAAGAATGCGCGCTCAAACTTGACTGCAGAGGTCAGCTAAGCTGTAACATGTAAATGCGTGCGCAAACTTGACTGCACAGGCCAGCTAAGCTGTAACATCGATTTTGGTATAAAAAAGTTTTATGTTAAAATTAATTCGCTGCTGAATATTTTGTATTTAGTTCCCATTCCGTCCGAATTGAACCCCGCCGATTGCGTGGCAGCTCTTTATTGTTGTTTAACTCTGTACACAGCTATTCACTACCAAATCCGTCCCAGGAAAAAGCAGACGATTCTGCTAATTTGCGGCGATGCCAACGCAGCTACTTTAGGCGCTCAAATGTGCTCAGCTTTAGAACTACAGGTAAATTTACAAGTGTGTATGGGGAATTTGTATGGCGTCTCTCGTCTAAATGTAAAAGAGCAACATGTGCGGCCGCAGCAGTTTAACATTGATCAGCATTGCCGCATTTCCTCATCCGCTATTTAGACGGCCTCCCCCCAAAAATCAAAGCGCAGCGCCCTCTCTCCTCCCGGTTTCCCCAGAGCATCGCCCCCATCCTCGCCGCGGCCCGCCCACCAGACCAGCTCGCCCCTCCCCTCCCCGCGCCCTTCGCCCACAGCACCCCCCTCCCCCCTCTTTTCCGCTCTCCCCCCTCTCTAACGATGTCCTTCCCCTTTCCTCCTTCGCCCAATTTCATGGTAACATTGATCAGCATTGCCGCATTTCCTCATCCGCTTTTTAGACGGTCTTTTCGCCTCAAAAATTTCAAATGGTTAAAATCTTAAAATTTTCTTATTCATAGTGTACAAACGAACTTCACATAGTACAATATTTTCATATTCATTTACTTATGCAACATTATTATTATATTTGAAGCAAAAATCTAACACCTCAAAATTTTAGACAGACATATCTCATTTTTTTCAAGGTAAAAAAACTTTGTCTTATAAATTTAAATGTTTGCGTTTTGTAACTCGATACACTACACTCGGATATTTATCCTTATTTTTTTGTACTGAGTAAAATATTTTAACTTAAAACTAAAATTTTTTAGGTTTATATTGCTTATTTTTACACTGAAATTGAAGAACACTTTATCAAATGCGAAGAATCATTTAAAAATGGTATTGAAACCTATTATTTTATTTACGAAAAATATTAAATTTTTATTAAGATGTAGTTAATTTATTTTCCAAAAACTGATTGTTTTTCTGATTATTGATTTTTTTTACTAATTTAAATGCAAAAAGTCTCAAACTCAGTTATAAGCATTATTTCAATATTGAGAAACTAGGTCAAACTAAAACAACGCAACAAACAGAGAATAATTTTAAAAAAATAATTGATTGAATTGAATCACATTTTAGTTTTTCTATAAGTACTATATGCAAAAGTATATAATCTACCGAAAAATGTGTCACTCCTATCCTATATAAAAAAGTAAGTCAAAGTAGGCCAATTAGGCGACGACTTAAAACATCTTTTAGACGAAGACCTCAGAATGAGTGAACACTGCATGTAGTGAACACTCTAGCGGTAAAGGTTGCCAACATCGTTATTAATGTTGGACGAAGAGTCTCAATTATGGAGGTGAAATTTTTTTTCGTCCCTCCTGGCTTGTCTTAGCGCCTGCCCTTTGCATAATCTGCATAGGGAAGATAAGTTTCAGGTTATTCAATAACAACAACTATAATGAGCCTCTCCATTTAAATGGCACCCTTCATTATAATAGCATAGTAGTCATTTTAAATTGCCGAGTTAAAATGGAGAGGAAACGATTATAAGCCATTTATTGATTTAATTTCACTTTATATATACTCACAAATGTAATATTTTCCGGGCCGAACGAGTTTTCTCGTGTTTGTTTAATACTGTCCATTATGGTAAAACTCATGCGGCCCGGACAGTATTATACTTGTGAGTATATATGAAGTAAAATTAAATCAGTGAATGGAGAGGCTAATTATAATAGCCTACTTTTCCGTTCTTTTTTATAGTTGCACATTTTTCGGTATATTATATATTTTTGGTATAAGTACATTTTATAATGATCATGGGTGGCGCGGGAGCGCCACGGGGCGATTTAGCCCCGTGGCGCGCCAACCATTATTAGAGAACGTGGGTAAATTTTAAAATTCATGTTCGTCTCCTTCTTCTTCTTCTTCTTATTATTATTTTTATTATTATTATTATTATTCCAACGCTCCATCCTTAAAAGCGATATTCCTCATTCGTTACTGATTGATCAAAAATAAACATGGGCTCATTAGAAAGAAGAAAGAATTACGCAACTTTCTTAGGAAGCACTTTTTTCATTTAGGTCCTTGTTATTGATTTATTGATCAAAATAAAAATTTGAAAAATAGACAAATAAAAACTCCCAACCGCACAATAACAGCCTTTTGGCAACAATAAGGATTATACAGAGCAGACAACCAACATCCTCTCATAGAAACCGCACAAAAAAAGCAGACCGGTTTTAATTAGTGGCAGAAAAGGAACCAGTTCCCAGCGCCATCTGCTTCAACCGCGCGGAAAACGGCGAAAACAACAGAGTACTTTTTTTAATTCTTGTATTACTGACGACAAAATTAATTCAACGTTTTATTTATTAAAAAAAATAATAAGCGTCGGTGGCGCGGGAGCGCCACGCGTCGGTAATCATCGGTGGTGCGGGGTGCCACACTGCAATTTAACCCACGGTACCGCGCCAAACATACTTAGAAAACGTGAGTAAATTTTGTAATTTATGTTCATCATCTTATTATTATTATTATTTTTACTTTGAAAATTATAATTGCAATCATTGGCGCACGGCATCGCGCCAATTATATTTAGAGAACGTAGATAAACTTTGTCTGGAGCGCAACTGCACCGCACTAACTATAATTAAACAACGTGGGTAAATTTTGTAATTTAAATTCATCTTCTTTTGTAATTTTTGGGTAAATTTTGTAATTTAAATTCATCTTCTTCTTTAATCATTATCATATGGTAGAAATTTTTATTTAGTGAGCAGCTGCCCAAACCAAATGCAAATTTCCTATAGTTCACATAATATCCATCTCAGACTAGTTCACATCTTTTCTGTCTAAACATACGCCCGGAAAAAAATTGCCCCTTTTTCCTGCTCTATATTTAGAGCATTTTCGAGGCTAGTAAATAACTTATTTCCACGGGGGTAAAAAAATTAGATTTCTATGACAATTTGCGTGCGGAATGTACAGCGGCTGTAACAGCCACAGAAAAAAATATATTTTAAAAGGAAAATTTGTAAGATTTTTTTGTTTTTGTTTATAGCTCTGATAAAAATCGATTCGTATGCTAGTGATAAATTTTTAAATGAAGCCAAAGAAAAAACTGGAGGCAAAGGGTTCGATGCAATAATTGATCTGTCGGAAAAAAGTAAACTATATTTATGTGTATAAAAAATTAATACTCTATTCTGTTCCAACTATATCGCACGTGCTCTGTTGCTTATAAAAATTGACCAAAGAGGATCGATGGTCTTGGAGAATTCCTGCATCAGAAACAACTAAATGGAATATACGATTCAATGGACCTACCTAGCATTACAAAAATTTGGGTCCGCGGTCCCGCCGCGAAATCAGATTTTGTTATGAAACCAATGATTTTTACCAAATTTTTTCAGAAACCGGAGATTCAACAACTATATTAAAACAATTTCGAGTATTTTTGTTAATTTTTGACCATTATTTAGAGCTATATTAAGCGTAACTAAGGTTTCTCATATGTAAATTTTTTGGTTATTCAGAAAAAACAAACATTTTGTGATGCTTAATTAAATACAAAAAAACCACGAAAATTATTCAAATAGATGTTTTATTTGTATATAATATTTC
Organism: Microlaimidae sp. YZB2_3; assembly: GCA_030248175.1. Taxonomy (NCBI): domain Eukaryota; kingdom Metazoa; phylum Nematoda; class Chromadorea; order Desmodorida; family Microlaimidae; species Microlaimidae sp. YZB2_3. Next base: position 8,464 of record JASAMX010000082.1, read on the forward strand.
CAGTTTCAAAAATAATACGAAAAAAATGCATTTAATTTGAGAAGAACTTTGTTTCGTGGTGGGACCGCCGACCCAATTTTGTTATGCTAGGTAGGTCCATAACTTTAGTTGAGGGATTTCTTCAGGAGGACCAACCCCTTAAATACAAAGTAGAGGAAGAGCGGAAATGCTTCTATAAATTAGGTAGAAAATTTAAACATGTGTCCAAATAAAAAACGTGATAAATTTTTACTCTGATATCAGTTTTTACTTATTTTGTTCAAATCGCTCGAAGTAGAATACTTGGGTCCGATTACTCGAGCGCTAACGATGCGAACAAAAGTTATACACAAAGCAACAATGTTAAATTAACATTCTGTATATGAGTCGGAGTTGTAAATGGCTCCTAGTTTGGACCACCCTTCCTTCCCCGCCCATAATTCCAACCACGCCGGTCCAAATCCTTTGTTTTAAACGGAAGGAGTTCATATTAACTAAAGAACTCGTCATAATGTTGTCTAAATAGTGTCGTAACAAGCGGCCCCACGAGGCTAGTTAAAAAAGGGGCGCGCCCGCATTTCTCTAATAACGCGCCCGCACCCGCCCGCCTGTCCGCATTTTGAAGCCTCGTTTTTTTTAAGACTTCATTTGCCCCTGACGCATTAAGCGCCACTGCTCCTCCCACAACCTTTCCCACGGAGAAAAACATATATGAGGTGATCACGAATACTGTATGACATTTCAAAAGCTATTAAAATTCTGAGGTGGCCATATTTCGGCCTGTAAGCAATTTATAAATAGACGAGAAATCGAACTGCAAAACCAGAAAAACGTAAAAAAAATAAAGTAAGGAGTCGCCTCGGCCCGACCTGATCGCATAACAGTGTCTTGCAGTTAAAACTCGATTCCGAAAGTTTCGGTTGTAATACGCAAGACGAGCGATATTCCAATGCACCACTAGACGTAACCTTCTGTTGTTTTTTTCAGCCGAACCGAGCGATTCCAAACACATCCCATTTTCCGGCCTCCTGTCGTGTTTGGCCGTTTTCGGCCAAATTGTCATCCCAGATCCTTTTCGGAGCATCTCTCAGAAACAGGCGGCGCTACTCCACTTGAAATGCGCCAGTGTTCACTTTCTGTTCGAACAGTCCTGGCTGCTGTCCCCGACCAGGATAGGTCATTTGCACCGTAAGTGAAATATTCTTATCTTATCGTATCTTATTATTAATGAGAATAAGTATAGTAATAAAAATTGTTATCCCTACCTACACCCTACATTAGTGATAAATAAAGCATGCATCGCTGTAGTGTAAATAATTCTAAGAAGGTTCTGAATTTCAAAATTTACCACGTTCTCTAATAATGGTAAGCACACCGCGGGCTAAATCGCCCGTGGCGCTCCCGCACCACCCATGATCATTATAAAATGTACTTATACCAAAAATATATAAATATACCGAAAAATGTGCAATTATAAAAAAGAACGGAAAAGTAGGCTATTATAATTAGCCTCTCCGTTAGCTGATTTAATTTTACTTGATTGTGTATTCACAAGTATAATACTGTCCGGGCCCCATGAGTTTTTTACCATAATGGACAGTATTAAACAAACACGAGAAAACTCGTTCGGCCCGGAAAATATTACATTTTGTGAGTATATATAAAGTGAAATTAAATCAATAAATGGCTTATAATCGTTTCCTCTCCATTTTAACTCGGCAATAAAAGATGACTAAAAAACTATTATAATGAAGGGTGCCATTTTAAATGGAGAGGCTCATTATAGTTGTTGTTATTGAATAACCTGAAACTTATCTTCCCTATGCAGGATTATGCAAAGGGCAGGCGAAAGGGCAAGACAGGAGGAACAGAAGAATTTCGGCTCTTTAATTGAGACTCTTCGTCCAACATTAATAACGATGTTGGCAACCTTTACCGCTAGAGTGTTCACTACATGCAGTGTTCACTCATTCTGAGGTCTCATTCTAAAAGATGTTTTTTTTCGTCACCTAATTGGCCTAACTTTGACTTACTTTTTTATATAGGAGTGACACACCTTTTTTGGTAGATTACTTTTTGCATATCGTACTTATAGAAAAACTAGAATTTGATTCAATTCAATCAATTATTTTTAAAATTATTTTCTATCTGCTTCGTTGTTTTAGTTTGACCTAGTTTCTCAATATTGAAATAATGCTTTTATAACTGAGTTTGAGACTTTTTCGCATTTAAATTAATAAAAAAATCAATAATCAGAAAAACAACCGGTTTTTGAAAAATAAATTAACTACATCTTAATAAAAATTTAATATTTTTCGTAAATAAAATTAATAGGTTTCGACCCCATTTTTTAAAAGATTCTTCGCATTTGATAAAGTGTTCATCAATTTCAGTGTAAAAATGAGCAATATTAACCTATAAAATTTTAGTTTTAAGTTAAAATATTTTACTCAGTACAAAAAAATAAGGATAAATATCCGAGTGTAGTGTATCGAGTTACAAAACACAAAGACATTTAAATTTATTAGACAAATTCTTACCTTGAAAAAAATGAGTTATGTATATTTTCTATTTTGAGATATTTCTAATTTTTGCTTCAATATATAATAATAATGTTGCATAAGTAAATAAAAGATATGAAAATATTGTTCTATGTGAAGTTCGTTTGTACACTATGAATAAGAAAATTTTAAGATTTTAACCATTTAAAATTTTTTTTGAGGCGAAAAGGTCGTCTCCAAAGCGGATCAGGGAAATGCACCGATGCTGACTCAATGTTAAACTGCTCCGGCCGCACATGTTGCTCTTACATTTCTAACGAAGACGTCATACGAGAATTGCCCATCACACTTGTCGAATTACCTGTGGCTCTAAAGCTGGAGCGCGTTGAGAGCGCCTAAGTGGCTGCGTTGGCATCCGCCAGCAAATTCGGCCGGATCGTCTGCTTTTTCCTGGGAAGACGGGATTTAGGTGGTGAAATAAGCTGTGTACAGAGTTAGACGAGACGATAGCGAGCTGCCACGCAGTGGCGGGGCTCAATTCGGCACGGAATGGGGGACTAAATACAAAATATTCGGCAACGAAAATAATTTTAACATAAAACTTTTTTTATACCAAAATCGAATGTTACAGCTTAGCTGGCCCCCCTGTGCAGTCAAGTTTGCGCACGCATTTACATGTTACAGCTTAGCTGACCTCCCCCCGGTCCAAGTTTTGAGCGCGCATTACTTGACAAAAATTTTACGTCCCCCAACCATCGTCACCACGGACGCTATTTTTCAATTGTATTATCAAAGAAAATCTGTCTCAAAGGCTGTGTTTAAAAATTGTTATGTAGATAAGTACATAAATATTAACCAGCCTTTAGGTGTTTTATCGTAGATTTTGCTATTATGGACTAGGACTAGTTAATGCAAAGCTATGTTTGTTGAGAAAAATGGTTACATAAACTTATTTAAACTGTTTAAATAATAAAACCACTATAAAAAACACACTAAACTTACACAAAAATTTCAAATTTAAATTGATTTCATTTCTGTCATACACCGCTTCATTTGCAGGAACTATCCCTAAAATTTTATCTTTTAAAAAACTATATTTCTGCGATAATTTAAAGAAAAATACATTAATTTATTTAATTTATGTAAAAAGTATTTATGTAATTGATCTAAAAGGTTACACTTATTTAATTATACATTTATACAATGGTCGTTGTTTTTTTGAGCAA
>JASAMX010000084.1:0-22511 GCA_030248175.1 Microlaimidae sp. YZB2_3
AATTAGCTCGCCATAGTAAACCAACTTAACATCATAATCACAGCTTTTTTTATTCTGTGAGCAACTGCACAAACCAGATGCTTATTTTGGATTAGTTTAGATATATATCTAACCCCTCAAACCTGTGCATGGCTCTGGAAATGCCCCCGCTTTATTGGGAGAATGCGTCCCACCTGTTTTATTGCCCCCTCCCGCCCAAAAATAAAAAAATACGCAAAAATTATGGCGCCTTCTTTGATCTATTATGACACAATAATCGCAAAATGTTTCTCAGTTTTTATCCTATTTTCAATACATTTCAAGCCCATTTTAGACCGATTTTTACCTTAAATTTCGCTTTTTCGTCCTTTTTTCTTTTTTCTCCTTTTTTTCTCTCTTTTTTTCTTCTTTTCTCCCCGCTCTGCTTCTCCCACGTTTCACTGCACCCACCCCCCCTTTCCCAATAAAAGGTGGGGGGGGGGGGGACCCGTTTTAGAATCCTGCTACCTCCCTTTTTCCGTTTCAAAAAAGTAGCCCCTGTGCCCCGACCCCGATGTTGGAATTGAACCCCGTTCGAGCATCTTCCATTTTTTTAAATCGATTTTTAAAAATATTTTTTGAATCGAATTCCTCAAAAAATAATCTAATAAAAATAAGTTTTAGCTGCACAATAACTTATAATCATTCTGTTGCCGATATGTACTCTTTAATATTATCAATAGAATACATATTATATATTCAAAACCATGTGTCCAAAAGTTTGCGACATTGTACATTCATTTTTATAGTTGAAACGGTAAATAAAAATTTATATCGTCAGGGCATATGTTAAGTCCTTTCCTGCTTAAGGTTTTAAAATCAGATTCAGTTGGGGCAATAATACAAACACGATTTAGAATATCTGTAAAGTAAAAACCAAGAAAGAATTTGGGCCATTATGAGTGGCTTATTGCCTCAATTTTTAAAAAAACTGTGATTGGGAATAATATAAACAAAAAAATGAAGAGAAGAAGAAAAGAAGGAGAAACACAGAATAAATTGGATGACAATTAAATTTCCAATCTATATTATCTAATAATGATTAAACCGTTGTCCCAAAATTTGTCGCTTTTTGGAGCTCTCACCACCACATACCATAAATGTTTTTAAGCAGTTCTAAAACACAGCACAAAAATTTGTTTTTATTTTTTTTAATTCCTGATGCTTTATAGAACTAGATCAGCTCTGAAAAAATAAACCAACTTAGGACAGCTATCAAGCTGTCTGCTGTTTGTTGAGACTGTGGACTTTTTGTTGTTGCCGGAATTCTTTATTGGGCAGGTAGAAGATTTTTTTACATATTTTGCAAATTTATTTTTTTATCAATAAATCAATAACAGGGACCTAAATAAAAGTAGCTCTTAAGAAAGTTGCGTTGTTTTTCCTTCATTCCAATGAGCCCACATTATTTTGATCAATCAATTGCGATTGAGGAATATCGATTTTAAAATATGAAAGTTAATATAAAAGCTAAGAATGAAAAAAAATAAAGAAGAGTAAGAATATGAACACGAATTTCAAAATTTACCCACGTTTTCTAATAATAGTTGGTGCGGCGCCAGGACTAATTTGCCCCTGCTAAGAAGAAAGATTGTAAAAAGTTGGGTGGCGAATCGGCAGGAACGACTTTTCTCATATTCCTAATAAGAATAAGCACTTTAGAACATTTGAGCAAAACTTTTTTTGTAGGTATTGTGTCTTCTTTGCAAGTACTGTACATGGGACATATTGTTAGCCACTAATAGTTTTTTGAGAATTTTTATTAGATTTGATCCCCTCTGAAACACAGGTAATCTTTCAAAACAAATAAATCTTTAATAAAAAAAATATACAAAAAAACTTATAAAAATAACCTTATTAAAAATATATAATAAAGAGTGGAGAAATGAAAATCTTAGATAGGCAAACGCAAAAAAAATCCCAAAAGACCCCCAATTATTCTGAATCTTACCTCTTATAGAGAATAGGATCCCATATAGCGAATCCTACACGATGTATTATCATTAGTGGGATCCTGATTGAATTGCAAGTCCATTGTACATGAGACAGATTTTTTAAAAGATCACTTTATTTTCATTATGGTGGAAAACTCAATTTTAAATGTGTCATTTTTTTATAAATACCCATCATGTTTATACCGATTTTTACCTAACAGCAGCGTGCCGTATTTAATGATTCAATTAATTAAAGCGAATCTTTTTTTGCATTGTTTTAAAAACGGTTTTTTAAGTCGGGGGTCAGTTTTAGGTTATTAAAAAATAGAATAAGTTATTTAATGCACCTTATGTTGATTTTGTTTTTATGTTTTACAAAGACATTAAATGACAAAATACAAAATTACAAAACAAAAATACAAACACAAAATATATTATTATAAAAAATAATTATATATTATTTGGATAAAATAAAAATAAAAAAAAAAAAAAGTGTTTATTTTTTTTATATTATATATTTTTATTTTATTTTTATATATATATATATATATATATAATTTGTCATTGAAAAAAAAAACATAAATGAAAGTTTTTAGCAAAAACAAATACAAAAATCACTTAAAAACAATCAACACAAAGTGCATAAATAATTTTTATTCATTTTTTAAATAACCTAAAAATGACACCCGACTTAAAAACCGTTTTTAAAACAATGCAAAATATTCGTTTTATTCCTTAATTGAGTCATAATTCATTCAGGTCAGTTAGGTTTATATTTCCTATAAGAAAATCTCAGAAGTAATTGTATCTAAGATTTTATTTTTATTGTTTTTTAATAAAATGCTCACCTTTTTTCTTGTTTAGTTTCAGAGAGGATCACATCTAATAAAAACTCTCAAAAAACTATTAGTGGCTAACAATGCAACATGTACAATACTTTTAAAGAACACACGATGCCAGCAAAAAAGTTTTTGCTCAAATGCTCTAAAGTGCTTATTCTTGGAGGAATTTGAGAAAACTCGTTTCTGCCAATTTGCTATCCCACTTTTTACAACCCCTTTTCTGAGCACGAGCAAATTAGTCCTGGCGCCGCACCAACCATTATTAGAGAATGTGGGTAAATTTTGAAATTCATATTCATATTGTTACTCTTCTTTATTTTATTCTTGCTTTTATATTAACGTTCACATTTTAAAATCGATATTTCTCAATCGCAATTGATTGATCAAAATAATGTGGGCTCATTGGAATGAAGAGAAAACAACGCAACTTTCTTAAGAGCTACTTTTATTTAGGTCCCTGTTATTGATTTATTGATAAAAAAATAAATTTGCAAAATATGTAAAAAAAATCTTCTACCTGCCCAATAAAACCTTTCTGCAACAACAGACAGCCGATAGCTTTCCTCAGTTGGTTTATTTTTTTAGGGCGGATCTAGTTCTATAAAGCGTCAGGAATTAACAAAATTAAAACGAATTTTTGTTCTATTTTTTTAGAACTGCTTAAAAACATTAATGGCACGTGTGGTGAGAACTCCACAAAGCGAAAAATTTTGAGACAACGGTTTAATCATTATTAGATAAAATAGCTTAGAAATTCAATTGTCATCCAATTTATTCTTCATTTCCTTCTCCTTCTCCTTTTTTTATCTTCATTTTTTTTGTTTATTTGATTCCCTTTTTCCGTTTTTTTAAAAATCAAGGCAATAAGCCACTCATAATTCTTTCGTGGTTTTTACTTTACAGATCTGCTAAACCGTGTTTGTATTATTGCCCCAACTGAATCTGATTTTCAAACCTTAAGCACGAAAGGACTTAACATATAACATGACAATATAGATTTACATTTACCGTTTTAAATATAAAAATGAATGTACAATGTAAGCTAAGTTTTGTACATATAGTTTAAATATATAATATGTATTCTATTGATAATATTAAAAGAGTACATATCGGCAACAGAATGATTATAAATTATTGCGGAAGCTAAAAACTTATTTTATTAGATTATTTTTTTGAATTTTATTCAAAATTATTTTTTTTAAAAATCGATTTAAAAAATGGAAGACTAAGGGGGGCAATTCCAAAACGGGGCGGGGCACAGGGGCTACTTTTTTGAAACGGGGAGGCAATTCCAAAACGGGGCGGGGCACAGAGGCTACTTTTTTGAAATGGGGGGGGTAATAAAACGTGGGGACCCAAGCGGGGGAAAAAAAGAAAAAAAAGCAAAAAAAAAAGAGAAAAAAATAGAAAAAAACACAAAAAAAGCGAAACTAAGGTAAAAATAGGTCTAAAAAGACTTAAAATGCATTGCAATAGGATAAAAACTGCAAAAATTTGGAGATTATGGCGTCATATTAGGTCAAAAAAGACGCCATAATTTTTGGGTATTTTTCTTATTTTTGGGCGGGAGGGGCAATAAAACGGTGGGACATATCCTCCAATAAAACGGGGGCATTTCCAAACCATGCACAGGTCTTAGGTAGACATATCTAGACTATCCAAAATAAGCATCTGGTTTGTTTGCTCACAGAATAAAAAAAAGCTGTCATTATGATGTTAAGCTGTTTATATGGCGAGCTAATTACACTACAGAAATTGGCATTAGATGGTTGGCTAAGCATTTTTTAGCTTAATAAACATGGAAAAACCACTAATTGCCAAAAATGCAATTATTTAGGACATAAAACAAATATTTACAAAAAGAACTTAGATTTAACAAGTTTTTTCTTTAAACGGTTTATTTTAATTCGAATGTCATATTAAGGTTATTTAAAAAAAATGAATAAAATATATGCACTTTCTATTTGTTGTTTTAAAAAGAGTATTGTACATGTTGCATTGTTAGCCACTAATAGTTTTTTTCAAGTTTTTATTAGATGTGATCCTCTCTGAAACTAAACAAGAAAAAAGATGAACATTTTTATTAAAAAACAATAAAAATAAAATCTTAGATACAATTACTTCTGAGATTTTTCTTATAGGAAATATAGGCCTAACTGACCTGAATGAATTGCAATATTGACTTAATTCAAGAATAAACGAAAGAATTTGGATTAAATTCGGTGCTTTTAGGTTATTTGAAATTATTATGCACTTTGTGTTTATTGCTTTGAGTGATTTTGTTGTTTTTTTTGCTAAAAACTTTATTATTTTCTGTTTCAATGACAAACACTTATATTTTGATTTTTTTGTTTTTAAAAGACAGTAAAATGAAAAAATACAGAATTACAAAACAAAATAAAAACAAAAATATAAGTGTTTGTCATTGAAAAACAGAACATTAATAAAGTTTTTAGCAAAAAAAACAACAAAAATCACTCAAAAACAATCAACGCAAAGTGCATAAATAACTTTCATTCATTTTTTAAATAACCTAAAAATGACACCCGACTTAAAAAACCGTTTTTAAAACAATGCAAAATATTCGTTTTATTCTTGAATTAAGTCAATATTGCAATTCATTCAGGTCAGTTAGGTTTATATTTCCCTATAAAGAAAATCTCAGAAGTAATTGTATTCTCAAGATTTTATTTTTTTATCGCTTTTTCCTACAAGTCTTCATCTTTTTTCTTGTTTTCTAGTTTCAGAGAGGATCACATCTAGAAAAAAAACTCAAAAAAACTATGAGCCGCTAACAATGCAACATGTACAAGACTTCTGAAAGAACACACGATGCCAGCAAAAAAGTTTTTGCTCAAATGCTCTAAAGTGCTTATTCTTGGAGGAATTTGAGAAAACTCGTTTCTGCCAATTCTGCTATCCCACTTTTTACCCACACCCCTTTTCTAAGCACGAGCAAATTAGTCCTGGCGCCGCACCAACCATTATTAGAGAATGTGGGTAAATTTTGAAATTCATATTCATATTGTTACTCTTCTTTATTTTATTCTTGCTTTTATATTAACGTTCATATTTTAAAATCAATATTACTCAATTGCAATTGGTTGATCAAAATAATGTGGGCTCATTGGAATGAAGAAAAAACAACGCAACTTTCTTAAGAGCAATTTTCATTTAGGCCCCTGTTATTGATTTATTGATCAAAAAATAAATTTGCTAAATATATAAAAAAAATCTTCTACCTGCCCAATAAAACCTTTCTGCAACAACAGACAGCCGATAGCTTTCCTCAGTTGGTTTATTTTTTTAGGGCGGATCTAGTTCTATAAAGCGTCAGGAATTAAAGAAGGTTTCAGTAAAGAACAGAATTTTTTTAAAACAACAAATAGAAAAGTGAATATATATTTTATTCATTTTTTTTAAATAACCTTAATATGACATTCGAATTAAAATAAACCGTTTAAAGAAAAAACTTGTTAAATCTAAGTTCTTTTTGTAAATATTTGTTTTATGTCCTAAATAATTGCATTTTTGGCAATTAGTGGTTTTTCCATGTTTATTAAGCTAAAAAATGCTTAGCCAACCATCTAATGCCAATTTCTGTAGTGTAATTAGCTCGCCATATAAACAGCTTAACATCATAATGACAGCTTTTTTTTATTCTGTGAGCAAACAAACCAGATGCTTATTTTGGATAGTCAAGATATGTCTACCTCAGACCTGTGCATGGTCTGGAAATGCCCCCGCTATATTGGAGAATATGTCCCACCCGTTTTATTGCCCCTCCCGCCCAAAAATAAAAAATTACCCAAAAAGTATGGCGCCTTTTTTGACCTATTATGACGCCATAATCGCAAAATTTTCGCAGTTTTTATCCTATTTCAATACATTTCAAGTCATTTTAGACATATTTTTACCTTAGTTTCGCTTTTTTTGTTTTTTTTTTTTCTCTTTTTTCTCCTTTTTTCTTTTTCTTCCCTGATTGCTTCCACACGTTTTATTGCCCCCCCCCCTTTCAAAAAGGTAGCCGCTTGGGGGCGCCCCGTTTTGGAATTGCCTCCCCCGTTTCAAAAAAGTAGCCCCTGTGCCCCGCCCCGTTTTGGAATCGCCCCCTTAGTCTTCCATTTTTTAAATTAATTTTAAATAAAATAATTTTTGAATCGAATTCAAAAAAATAATCTAATAAAATAAGTTTTAGCTGCGCAATAACTTATAATCATTCTGTTGCCGATATGTACTCTTTTAATATTATCAATAGAATACATATTATGTGTTTAAACTATATGTTCAAAACTTAGCTGACATTGTACATTCATTTTTATAGTTAAAACGGTAAATGTAAATCTATATTGTCAGGGTATATGTTAAGTCCTTTCGTGCTTAAGGTTTGAAAATCAGATTCAGTTGGGGCAATAATACAAACACGGTTTAGCATATCTGTAAAGTAAAAACCAAGAAAGAATTATGAGTGGCTTATTGCCTTGATTTTTAAAAAAACTGAAAAAGGGAATCAAATAAACAAAAAAAATGAAGATAAAAAAAGGAGAAGGAGAAGGAAATGAAGAATAAATTGGATGACAATTGAATTTACGCGAATCTATTTTACTCTAATAATGATTAAACCGTTGTCTCAAAATTTTTCGCTTTGTGGAGTTCTCACCACACGTGCCATTAATGTTTTTAAGCAGTTCTAAAAAATAGAACAAAAATTCGTTTTAATTTTGTTAATTCCTAACTTTATAGAACTAGATCCGCCCTAAAAAATAAACCAACTGAGGAAAGCTATCGGCTGTCTGTTGTTGCAGAAAGGTTTTATTGGGCAGGTAGAAGATTTTTTTTATATATTTAGCAAATTTATTTTTTGATCAATAAATCAGAAACAGGGGCCTAATGAAAATTGCTCTTAAGAAAGTTGCGTTGTTTTTTCTTCATTCCAATGAGCCCACATTATTTTGATCAACCAATTGCAATTGAGTAATATTGATTTTAAAATATGAACGTTAATATAAAAGCAAGAATAAATAAAGAAGAGTAACAATATGAATATGAATTTCAAAATTTACCCACATTCTCTAATAATGGTTGGTGCGGCGCCAGGACTAATTTGCTCGTGCTCGAGAAAAGGGGTTGTAAAAAGTGGGATAGCAAATTGGCAGAAACGAGTTTTTCTCAAATTCCTCCAAGAATAAGCACTTTAGAGCATTTGAGCAAAAACTTTTTTGGCATCGTGTGTTCTTTAAAAGTATTGTACATGTTGCATTGTTAGCCATGATAGTTTTTTTGAGTTTTTATTAGATATGATTCCTCTGAAACTAAACAAGAAAAAAGATGAACATTTTATTAAAAAAACAATAAAAATAAAATCTTAGATACAATTACTTCTGGTATTTCCTTATATCCCACGTTCTCTAAGTATAGTTGGTGCGGTGTGGTGGGTTATATTGCAGTGTGGCACCCCCGCACCACCGATGATTACCTACCGGCGCACGCTTATTATTATTTTTTAATAAATAAAACTTTGAATTAATTTTGTCATCAGTAATGCAAGAATTAAAAAAAGTACTTTTTTGTTTTCGCCGATTTCCGCGCGGTTGAAGCAGATGGCGCTGGGATTTGGTTCCGTTTCTGCCACCAATTAAAACCCGTCTGCTTTTTTTGTGCGGTTTTTATGAGGAGATGTTGGTTGACTGCTCTGTACAATCCTTATTGTTGCCAAAAGGCTGTTATTGTGCGGTTGGGAGTTTTTATTTGTCTATTTTTCAAATTTTTTATTTTGATCAATAAATCGATAACAAGGACCTAAATCACAAAAGTGCTTCCTAAGAAAGTTGCGTAATTCCTTCTTCTTTCTTATGAGCCCATGTTTATTTTTGATCAACCAATAACGAATGAGGAATATCGCTTTTAAGGATGGAGCGTTGGAATAAGAAGAAGAAGAAGAAGAAGAAGAAGAAGAAGAAGAAGAAGAAGAAGAAGAAGAAGAAGAGGGTTCTGAATTTCAAAATTTACCCATGTTCTCTAATAATGGTTGGCGCGGCGCCACGGGGCTAAATCTCCCCGTGGCTCTCCCGCGCCACCCATGATTAAATACATTTTCTTGAACTTTGCGTTGCTCAGCCGTAATTCATTGTTCCCATTGTTAGTTGTTACATAAATAATTTTTTAGAAACCGAAAATTTTAGGGGATCAAATTGTTTGTAAAATCTTTCTTTTTGTTTTATTTTTTTTCATTTTTTTTTTTATTAAAATTGATAAGAAAATAATGAAGTATTTGGCATAAGTAACAGAATAAACATTCCGCACAAAGCGCGGAAAATTGTTTTTAGCCCTTATATAACGTTAAGATTTGGACCCCCCTAGAGCCCCCTTTTCAAAATTCTGTTAAGGGTTGCCCTCCTTTTCGAAATCCCAACTACGCACATGCTCTAAAAAAAGTTATTTTTGGCGGTTTTTTTGATTGGGCCTTTTCAGTTTTAAAAAGAGGGAGTGTCCTAAAAGTTTTAAAAGGGGGGTGTCGGCCATTTTGAGACCCATGGTCCAAATTAAACAATAGACGGATCAAAAAGCAATAATATTATAAAAATTGCTATAGAATCAGGAACAGGAACTGACGAATTTTTTATTATGAATTTTAAAGGCTTTAAACTTTATTTTAAACAATCCGTTTGATTGAATATTTTCTTAATCGTACAAATAAAATAATACAGTTCCATATCTTAGCTTGCTCTGAGCTTAGCTCAAAGTCCAGAAGCCATACATAATAAATGGACATAAACAACTTTCAGATTCTCCACTCTTTTCCGTAGGTCACAGAGGCTATTTTAAATAACTCGGTCTCTAACAGAAGTTTCCTTTCATGTTTACAAAATAATATCATTGAGGGTGAGTTATGAACAGTTGACCAAGAATTGATCATAAAACCAAATACTCTATTGAATTAATCGACCAAAGACACATAAGGAATAATTTGAATACGGTTTGGTTGAAAAGTGCGTTCGCAACCGGTGAAGCACCTTAGCTTTTTTGTTGAAAACCGGGCAAAAACCTGCTGAAGGTAGTATAAAAAAACATGATACAGAACGACCAATAAATTGTGTGCCAACTATGCTTATGCATATTATTTTTTCGTGACTTTGGTCGAGTTCATTTTTATCACTATCAAAATCTTTGCATTTACTTGCCCACCTAATGCTTCAAAGAAAAAAAAAAGGTCATGATGATAATGAATGAAGTTCAAAAATTACATTCTCTACTGTAAACTCGCCACAGTAACGCGTCACTGTGGAGCTTGTTGACGCATGAAGGTTTTACCCACCCATTAATATTTTAACCCTTAGAGATTTTTTTGTCCAAAAACCACTGCAAATCTGCAGAAGGGATTCTGCGTCAGTGCTGCTCTGTATTAAACTTGGCGTCGAGTCGGCGAACGTCGTCAAGTTTAACACTGAGCAGCAGTGCTGCTGAATAGATTTGCGGATTTGCAACGGAAAGAATTCCAAAGGGTTAAAACAATTGTTGTGATAGACAGAAAATAGGTGTTTTTTTGTTTTGATTTTGAATAATAGATGTTATTAACGTAGATAACGCGTAGCTAAAACCAATCGCGGACTGATCGAAATCGAATTGATCAAAAGTCCTTATTATGGTTGGCGCAGTGGCCGTGGGGCCATATATCCCTATTCTACTCCCCGCCATCCATTATTTATATTTATATTTTACAGATACACGGGTATTCATCTAAAATTACAGAACGAGAACGAGAACTACACTACAACACAGACTACACACATAAAACACAGATGCATCCAATATATGCACACCATATTGTGCACAGATAAAACCGGTTTTTACATCGAACCAAACAACTTATACTTAAAGGAGTAGTCCTTTAAACGATTGGGTGTTAAAAGTAGTGCTCTACCGGTGAAACTGATTTCTTGTGTTCTTACTTTTCCAAAACCATCTTAATGTTTCTGATAAATTTAAAACTTGACGAGATGTTGCTGTTTTAAACCAAAAAACCCTTTGAAACTTAAATTGTTATTATAAAATATTACACAATTTTACGCATATTGTTTAAGTTAAAATATGTATTAGATAAAATTATTAGATGGATCAGAAAAGTTGAGATATTTTGGGAAATTAGCTAATAGGACAGCAAATTTTTAAATTTGATTTTAATGGTGAACATAAAAAAAATTACAAACCCTAATTTAGAAGACACAATTTTTAATAAAACAAGTGGCCATATAGGACCCCTTCTGATAAAAATACGTTGTCCAGCATAAAGATGTTCATGTCATTTTTTTTAATTTCAGCCTTTCCACGACATTTCCCAAACTATAAGCTTTTCAATGATATGTCAGTAGTTAGACCAATCTATTTTGTGGTTATGACAGAGGGTGCATTCTTTTTTAGTAAAAAAAACACTGTCCAGCATAATGATGTCCATTTTGATTTTTTCAAAAAAGTTTTAATTTTAGACTCTTCATTGACTAATATGTCTTACCAATAAGCTTTAGCTAATTCAGAGATCAAGTTTTTTGTTACGAAACCCATAGGGTTCACTCTTTGGTGAAAACGCCTTGTCCAGTATAAAGATGTCTATGCATAAATTTTCAATAATTCAAACACATTTACGACATGTCCCAGGGCATAAGCTTTCTAATGATACCTCATTCACTTTAATCCGTTGGGTGGTTGAGGAGAAATTAGGGAACACACACAAACACACATACATACTCACACATTGCGTCTATTTATACATAGATTTTATGTTTGCGTGTTTCTAATTTTTTGTTTTATATAAGACACTTTTTAAGCAAACAGTCACAAAATGTGGAAAAGACAAATTTTTTAAAATGTCCATCCATATAAAACAAGTCCATGTGTTGTTTATGAGCAGGACATGTGGTGTTATTTTTTTAAAAAGAATATTAAAAAATTTTTTTAAAATGTTCTTTAATGCAAGTTAAAGCAAAAACTTCAAAAATTTTAAGTAAGAATAACAAATTCTACGAGAAAAGCTATAAATTTTAGAAAAATAACCATAAAAAAATTTCTATAAAATTTCTAAAAAGGGGGGGGGAAGTTCCCCCCTTTTTAATTTTTAGATTTAAAAATTGCTCAACATTGTATTATTTGGAAATTATTTTTAAAAAATTTTAGACAAAAAACTACATATAATGTATATAATGCTCCCCTTTTATTTGCAGGTTTGAAAAAGTTATCAGTGATTTTCGAAAATTTTCAAAAAGGGGGAAAAATAGGGGTGTAAACTTCACAGACGTAAAAAAAACATTGCAAATGTTTTATTAATTGTTACCTAGATTCATGGAGCTGTCTAAATTAATACTCTTGAGTCCTTCTAATTCATTTGAACTCGCAGACTCATGCAGTTGATTTGTCTGTGGTTTTCCTTCAAATTTTTGAAGATTTATTGATTCACAGTCTACAGCTGGTACTTCAATAATAATATCTTTTTCATGTGATTGTTTCTAGATTTAAATGTTAAAATTTGTTTGGATCAAACAGAATGACGACATACAATTGAAAATTTCACCAAATTTTGCACTTGCCAAAAAACTGGAAATTTAAGCTGATGTATCCCCCTAACAGTAGCGTTGAATTTATACAAATGTTATACGCTGTCAAAAAAGAAAATTTTGTTAATGAATTAAAACTAGACAAATTGTAAAAACTATTGTTTAGCTACAACATGTACAAGCAGATTAAAAATTTGACCATTCCTTACGGTCGAATGGTGTAAAATTTTGGTCATCAAAAAAGTTATTTTTTTATTGAGTAAATGACATTCCACAAGCAAATTTTTTAGTATATTGCCCAAAATTTGGATAAATTCTCAAATTTTTTCATAAAATTTTATCAATTTTTAATGGATTTTAAGATTCCCCATAAAATTTATAAAAAGACTTAAGCCTAGTTCATAACGGAGCGACAAGTGACAAGTGAAACAGGTTTACACTGCACCGAAAACTTTCAATATAACGGCAAAGAGGCGCGTAGAACACGTTGTCTTTGGTCACTCCGGTGTGAACTTCCACTTATTATGGAAGTGAGTTACACCCAAAAACATTTTAGATGATCCAAAAACTGAACCTCAGGGGAAAAGCGAACAAAAGAATTTTTAGGGCAGAGGTATGAATATGGATATTCCTATGGATATTCCATATGATCGTCTAAGGGTGCGTTCATACCTATGGCAAAACGTCCATTGGACTAGCGTATAAACGTATGTAAAAACGTCCTTTGGACTTTGTCCAAAGGACGTTTTGTCATAAATATGAACGCACCCTAAAACCTTGTATCAGCACTGTTGCTGATATAACATTTTAGTCAATGGCCTCACCCCCACAGGGGATTTTATGGATTGGCGTGATGTCAAATTTATTAATATGAGATCTGTTTTCAAAAAATATGACACAAAAAATCAACTAATAAAACTAAGCGAAAAAATAAAATAAAACTAGCCTTGAAAAATGCTCTAAGAATAGAGCAGGAAAAAGGGTCGATTTTTCCTCGGGCGTATGTTTAGACAGAAAAGATGTGGACTAGTCTGAGATGGACATTATGTGGACTATAGAAAATTTGCATTTGGTTTGGGCAGTTGCTCACTAAATAAAAATTTCTACCATATGATAATGATTTGTTTATACATTGATTTAATCACAGAGCACTGTTGCATTGTTTTTAGTTTGATAAAATGTCAATTGAAAAAATTATACTCACAGCAATCTTTGACAAGCGCGAAATCGCCACTTTTTCAAATTTATAGTTGTATGAAGGTTATATTTGTATGTGTAAGAAACAACTATAAATTTTAAAAAGTGGCGATTTCGCGCTTGTCAAAGAGTGCTGTGAGTATAATTTTTTCAATTGACATTTTATCAAACTAAAAACAATGCAACAGTGCTGTGTGATTAGATCAATGTATAAACAAATCATTATCATATGGTAGAAATTCTTATTTAGTGAGCAGCTGCCCAAACCAAATGCAAATTTTCTATAGTCCACATAATGTCCATCTCAGACTAGTCCACATCTTTTCTGTCTAAACATACGCCCGGGGGAAAATCGCCCCTTTTTCCTGCTCTATTCTAAGATCATTTTCCAAGGCTAGTCTACCACTTTTTTTAAATTAAATTAAAAAATAGCCTAATAAACAATGATATTGGGTTTTAGCTGCGCAATGACATATGTTTATAATCATTCCATTGCCGAGATATAATTTTTTAAATAAAAAATAATAATAAGAAGATGATGAATTTAAATTACGAAATTTACCCACGTTGTTTAATTATAGTTAGTGCGGTGCAGTGCGCTCCAGACAAAGTTTACCTACGTTCTCTAAATATAGTTGGCGCGATGCCGTGCGCCAATGATTGCAATTATAGACTAGTTTGGAATAAGCGTCTTTTACTGTACGAGAAAGGGTACAAAAAGAAAAAAATAAAATTTGAAAAAATCTTAGCTTTTTTAGTTTCTTAATTTTAAACCTATACTTCACAAAAATTGCTACACGATGATATGTTTCACTACGTTGAAGTGCTGTAATATATCAGTTTGTGCTAAATAAATTTTTGTTTTTAATTAAACGTCAATTTTAAACCTAAATAGCTTGTTTTACTTAAAAATTAATTTTAAAAAGTCCATTCCAAACATATAAATTAAGCATTTTCTGTAATTGAAACATTAAAAAACTGGGAAACAAGCGCGCCAGCAGCGCCGTACCTACGAAGCGGCAGAAAACTAAAAATCCCCAAAAACTGCTTTTGCTTTTGCAATATTTAAAAAGTATTTAAGAAATTTTGAAGAGAAGGGGTCAAGATTTTAAACCAATAAATATTTGAAATATTTTAAACCGTAAAATGTACTAGTCGCTCGCTGTTTTTCAATTTTCCTTCTACATATGATTGGCGCTAGTAGTTATGTACCCTCTTCCTAAGACCAAAAAACCCTTATTCCGAACTAGTCTATAATTCTAAAGTAAAAATAATAATAAAAAAATAGTGATGAACATGAATTACAAAATTTACTTACGTTCTCTAAGTATAGTTGGCGCGGTGCGGTGGGTTAAATTGCAGTGTGGCACTCCCGCACCACCGATGAATATCTACCGGCGCATGGCGCTCCCGCGTCACCGACGCTTATTATTTTTTTTTAATAAATAAAACTTTGAATTAATTTTGTCTGTCATCAGTAATGCAAGAATTAAAAAAAGTACTCTGTTGTTTTCGCCGATTTCCGCGCGGTTGAAGCAGATGGCGCTGGGAACTTTTTCCGTTTCTGCCACCAATTAAAACCCGTCTGCTTTTTTGTGCGGTTTTTATGAGGGGATGTTGGTTGTCTGCTCTGTACAATCCTTATTGTTGCCAAAAGGCTGTTATTGTGCGGTTGGGAGTTTTTATTTGTCTATTTTTCAAATTTTTTTATTTTGATCAATAAATCGATAACAAGGATCTAAATCAAAAAAGTGCTTCCTAAGAAGGTTGCGTAATTCCTTCTTCTTTCTTATGAGCCCATGTTTATTTTTGATGAATCAGTAACGAATGAGGAATATCGCTTTTAAGGATGGAGCGTTGGAATAATAATAATAAGAAGAAGAGGAAGAAGAAGAAGGTTCTGAATTTCAAAATTTACCCACGTTCTCTAATTATGGTTGGCGCGGCGCCACGGGGCTAAATCGCCCCGTGGGGCTTCCGCGCCACCCATGATGAAAAATAAAACTTAAAAAAAAAAAAAAAAAAAATTCCTAAAAATAGTTATAATTTCCAAATTAATTACTTTGTCCCTTCACCTACCTCCTTCTGCCCTCTCCCCTTCTCCCCTGGTGCTCTCTTTCTTTTTTTTATATATACTCTCCATATATAGATGGGGGGAACCCCCTCTCCCACCACGCCCTACACCCGCGCTTTGTAGGGGACTTAACGTTGGAGGAGTTTTTTATTTTTTTTTTTTTTTTTTTAAAAAAAATATTTACTACACACTATATTTTTTAAAAAAAATATAAAAAAAAACAAAAATAAAAAAAAAAAAAAAAAAAAAAAAAAAAAAAAAAAAAAAAAAAAAAAAAAAAAAAAAAAAAACAAATAAAAAAAAAAAAAAAAAAAGAAAAAAAATTTAAAAAATTATAATAATTATACTATAATACAATAAAGTTACTTATTAATATATAAGATAAGAAAAAAAAAAAAAAACTAAAAAAAAAAAAAAAAAAAAAAAACAAAAAAAACAAAAAAAAATAAAAATAAATAATTAAAATAAACAACCAAACAAACAAACAAAAAAACACAAAACAAAATATAAAATCCCAAAACCAAACTAATTATATAAATTATCTTAATTTCCTTTATATAATTAAATAAAAAATAAAAAAAAAAAAAATTTATAAAAATATATAAAAAAAAAACTAAACTCACGCAAAACAAAATATATTTAAGATTTAAGATTTTATTTTCTAGCAAGATAAGTTACAAGCAAAATAGAATATTATTATCTAAAATTGCAACCCAGTTGGATTACAAATTACATAAACACCAAAAACAAAAAAAAAAATAATCAGCAGTAGCAATAAAATGTATCACAACAGAAGCCCGGACTTACTAGAAAAAAATGACTAAAGGCTTTAGATACTTAAAGCTCTTCATTTAGTCATTGTATTCAGGTTTATTTTAATAGAGATTTCTTAAAAGAGTGCAACGAAGGAGCGCTCACTTGACTTTCATTTAGACAATTCCATTTATTTGAAACTCTGTTAAAAAAACTATATTTTCTGCAATTAATCCTAGAGTGCTCAACTTTAATTTTTTTTGAGTGACCTCTAGTATGATTTGTGTTAAACACAAAGTATTTGTTACTTTTTAAACTTAAAAGATCATTTATAATTTTATATGTCACTATCATATCATTTCTTTCTCTGCGTTTTTCTAAAGACTCAAGATTTAATATATTTAATCTGTTTTCGTAACTGGCATCTTTTAATTTACAAACTCTAAAGACTCGTTTGGTAAATGTGCGTTGAACTTTTTCCAAAATATATTTATCTTTCATCATATAGGGGTTCCAGACCACGCTTGCATATTCAATAGTAGGCCGTATGAAACTTTTGTATGCAGTTAAATAATTTTTTATAGAATTGGATTTAAAACATCTAAAAATTAAATTGACTGTTTTCATAGCCTTGGAAGCTATTTTTTGGCAATGAGTTGAAAACTTTAAATCAGCAGAAAAATAAACACCAAGGTCTTTAACTAGATTAGTTGTTGGCAATTTCTCATTATTCAAGTAATAATCCATCTTAATTATATTTTTCTGGCGATTTATATTTAACACTTCACACTTATGTTCAGACAGACTAAGCTGCCAATCAGTTGCCCATAAAGCAATTCTATTCAGATCATCTTGTAATTTTATTCTGTTGTTATTGTTTTCATCATAGCTTATATAGACTTTTGCATCATCAGCAAACAGTCTAATTTCAGAATTTTTAACACAGTCTACAATATCATTGATGTAAACTAAAAACAAAAAAGGTCCTAGAACTGAACCCTGTGGTACTGAACTATTAACTGGGTAAGATGGAGAAAGGGTATCATTTATTAGAATTTTCATTTCTCGGTTAGTTAAAAAAGCTTCTATCCATTTTAACAATCGACCTGAGATTCCATATTTATTAAGTTTATACAAAAGTTTTTGATGTGATACAGTATCAAAAGCTTTTGCAAAGTCCAAATATACTACATCCACTGATTTTTTGTCATTGACAGCTAAAGTCCAATCATTATAGGAGTCTAAAAGTTGTGTAACTGTTGAGCTTTTATCTTTAAAACCATGCTGAAAGTTAGACAATATGTTAACAAAAAAGATAGAAAGCTCAAACTTTACAATTTGCTCCATAATTTTACAACAAAAACATGTAAGTGAGATTGGACGATAGTTCTCTTTTTGACATTTTGAGCATTTTTTGTGTACGGGTGTGGTAAAGGCGATTTTCCATTCATGTGGTAGTTTACTAGTGCTAAATGATTTTTGAAATATTTTTGAAAGAGGCTCAGCTATAACTTTTGCTAGGCGTTTTAGAAATAAAGCTGGTATGCCATCAGGGGAGCGAGATAGTTTGTTGGGTAATTTTTTTAAAAATTTTAGGACATCTTTTACACTAAAATTTATATTATCAAGTTTTTGGTTTTGTTGTGGCTCAAAAATTGGCAGTTTATGATTGTCTTTAGTAAAAACGGTGCTAAAGTATTCACCAAAAATTTTTGCTTTTTCAAAATCTTCAGTTGCAAAACTACCATCTTCACATTTTATTGGGGGAATAGTTTCCCTGGATTTAAGTTTTTTGTTTATATATTTAAAGAAATATCCAATATCATGTGATTTTAGCACATTTTCCTCTAAGTTTGAATTGAACTTTTTTACAGTTTTTGCATATTCATTTGAGGCTTTTTTGAATTCATGTTTAAAATTTTTATTTATGTTCCTAAATTTCCATAATCTTTTCTTTTTATTTTGGAGTTTTATGATATATTTAGGATAATGACATTTCTTTTTATTATGTGATTTATACTTTTTTACTAATGGTACATGTAGGATTATACAGTCAGTAATAACTTTTACAAAACAATCCCAGTATTCTTGGACTGAATTCAAATATTTAAAATTTAAATCCCAGTTTTGAGCAGCAAGAAATAATGCAATGCTGTTATAATCAGCATTTTTAAAGTCCGGTACCAAAAGGTCATTTTTATGATAATTGCTTTCATCATACAAATTTAAGTTAATTTCACTGCATATTACAGCATGATCTGAATTACCAAAATTTACTGCCAGCTTAACTTCATTAAAAATTTCTGGATCATTACACAGAATTATATCTAAAAAATTTTTACCTCGTGATGGTTCTAACACAACTTGGGAAAGTCCTAATGTTATAAATGTTGTGTAGTATTTAGTTTCATTTTGTGAATTGCTAAGTATAGAGTTTGTGTCCCACTTAATTCCTGGTAAGTTTAGATCACCAACTAAGACAGTTGTATGTGTATGATTACTTATATAAGTTTTTATAAACTCCAACAACAAAGAATCTTCTTCAGCTTTTATGTTTGGGGGTCTATATATGTTAATGAGACGGATTTTACTACTTGAAATAATAAGATCAATTGCCAGTGCTTCAAGATTTTTATATTTTTCACAGACTAATACATGGTTATACTTTATTTGTTTATTAATCAGAATAAAAATGCCTCCCCCTTTTGTATGAATTCTATCTTTCCTAACTATATTAAAATCATAGTTTTTAACTAGAAGTTGATTGGGAATATCTTCATTAAGCCAGGACTCCTGAATCATCAAAATATCAGGTATACCATAATTAATGTCAGCTCCTGAAATTAGGAGCTCAAACTCATCCAGATGACTTAATATAGATCTTACATTCATTGATGTTAATTTTAAAGAACTTTTTTTAACACGATTTAATATATATTTTGACTCTTTTTTGAAAACTTTGCAACTGGGTTGCACTGATTCCTATTCTAGATTTTTGTTAGAGCCCTTAATTTCAAGCATGCACTGTTTATCCTGGTCAAATAAGTAAGGATCACCAGAGTCAGTGTAACGCACAAAAATCTTTCTCTCTTCAGATATGCGTAGTTGCTTGGCTTTAGCAAGAAGAGGGATTTGTTCTCTTCGCTGCTCACTGCTCAAAGAAGGTCGCACATAGATATTCTTGAAATGTTCAGTCTTGCGCAGCTTACCATTAGATCGAACAAATCTGTTGCGAATGTTATTATTGTTGAAGCGGATTTTGAGCAATCTTGGCTTTTCTGAATCCATTTTTCCTATTCGGAAGCAATCCACAACACTATGGCTTTGAGCATCTTCAGTGCTGTTGATTGCTTCCTTGAAGAGATTCTTGGCTTTTTCAAAATCCTCCTCTTTTGTGTTGGATTCTTGCAAACCAGCCACAACTGCTAGAGTAGCATGTTCTCGTAGCACTTCAGATCTTTTGATGCGCTCTTCCATCCAAGGCAGGAGTTCCTGTATTACACGGGAACAAATTTTGGCAATGGACTCCTCGTCGATTCCGCTAGACGTTTTTGAGACAGCCTCCAACTTTTCAATACGAACCAGCAGCTGATCTCGTTCCAATTCCAGTTCGGACACTCGAGCACGGAGCTGTTCATTTTCAGCGTTGACTGAGAACTTCCTTGTATTGTGGGCCGCCATTTTTGTACTTAATTTTTTAACGTAAGTGGGTAAAAACTTTAACGTAAGTGGGTAAAAACCAACAATGTTCAAAAAAAAAATTTTAACCAAGGCAAAGTTTTTCTTTGAACAAACCAAAGGTGTCCTTTGGAGAATTCAAAGATACCCCTTGGACAATCCATAGATGTTTTTTGGACAATCATAATAAGGTTAAGTTATTTAAACTTTCGTTTTGGACAGTTTTAGACAATTTTAGAATATTCTTTGGACAGAATTCAAAGACTTGTTATAACTTTGCTTCAAATTTTGAAAAAGTCCAAAAACATTTTTAAATAGTCTAAAACACCTTTGGGTTGTCTAAAGGACAACTTTGGCTTGTCCAATAATGTTTGCACTTTGTTTTTTGAACACATAAGACGAAGTATGGATAGGTTTAAAAGTTCCCTTTGGGTTTAAAAGTTTCCCTTTATTCGCACTGCGATTATTTTCGCACTGCGAGCTTTTCTAGCTGCGCAAAAAAAAATACAGACGCTGGTAGTCATTTTCAATGGAGTAAAACACTTCGAAACTTGTTTTATTTAATTTTAAAAAGTTGGAAAGTTGGTTTATTTCATTAAAACTAAAAAGTTTTAACATCTTAAGTTAAAAAAAACGACTTTTACTCATTTAAACACAAAATTTTTGCTCCGCTTTGTTTTTATTTTTTTTGTTGTGCAGGCGGACTCGCAGTGCGAAAATAATCGCAGTGCAAATAAAGCAGTATAGAGTGCGAAAGCAGTCGCAGTCCCTTGTGTTAAAAATCGCAGCGCGGGAAAACTAGCAGAAGTGACGGATTTTTGCGAGAAAAGTCGCACAGTAATTCGAAAGTGCGACTTTTCTCGCAAAATTTTGGTCAAAAATTTAGCGTACAGTCGGGCATTCTCTTGTGTTAGATATTTCTGATATAAGCAACTAACTTTTTCAATCTGAGAGAATTTATTGAAATGAATATTTTGGAAATTTTAGGAAAAAAAAATTTAGTATTAAATTAAAAAAAAAAACAACTTCAAGCAAAGATTTTAGAATCAAAAAAACTATTCTTAATTCTACCCCTAAATAAGTATATAGGGTCAAAAAGCACAAAATAATGTAACAATTTCAGAATATTTTATTTACGGCTCAAATTTTTCTGTATGCACCATATACTAAAAAATACAATTAACTTACTTTAGAATTACTTTTGATAAAAATAGACTTGCATTGGTTTTCTGTATCAGAAGACTCAATTTGCTTTAAAATATACGAGTTTTTGTTACGGTAAACAACTTAACATACTGAATATATACGAAATCTATTTAAGGTGGAAAAATGATGAGTGGGTCGATATTTTATCATATATTTTTACGTCAAAATTTAGCGTGTTGTAGGAAAAGTGTTGAATACATCGCCCTAAAAATCCACTTTTTTGGACATTTTTGCTTATTTCTTGAATACAAGGGTTTAAACAAGCAATATTTTAACCAAAAATTTACAAGGGTTAAAGGGCAGCGTAACAATTTATTAATACAAATTATAAAAAAACACAAATCATTTGATTTTGTAAAGGGAAGCGTAACAATTTTAATAAAAATAAAAAAAAGACAAAACCTTTGGTCTGTAGTGTGTATTACGCTTTTAAACGTATAGACAAATAAAATTTAGCTGATCTCGATAATTGCGATATTGAATTGACTATTTATTAACAAAACTACTAAATTAAAAAAAATGGTTTAATAATAAAGATTACAACACGTATTTTAATAATTATTTATCAAATTTTTCAGTTTCGAATCCAAATGCAAATTTTTTCAGAGTTAAAGTTTGTTAATTTTTGAATATTTTGTAAAAAAGTGAATTTAAAAATAAAATCTGCGTTTTTATTTGCTTTTAAAAAAAACGTCATAACCGCACAATTTTAATTGGTCCGCTCTTGTCTGCATACTAATTTTCGACGTCAGTCAGATATAATTGAACCATATATAAATTTCACCAAAAAAATACAAACTTTGTAAACTTAGTTAGTTTATATTTTAAAACCATAAAAAAATTAATTAGTTCTCATTGGGTTTCGTATTTAATAACATCCCAAAAAATTATTAAAGTTGAAGCCAGGTTAGTGCCTCACAGTCACAACGCAACTATAACAGAACTGTGGCCTCCAATTTTAAAACTTTAAACTACAGTTTTTCGTTTCCAATTATATGCTTCTTACAATTATAAATTTTTATTTTATGATTTAGTCTCAATTAGAAAAGATTGCATACACTTGTGGCAGAACAATTTTACTCTATGGTTTTTTAAATTTTTTACTCATTTTTTGGCATCTACCGACATGTGTCTTGTCGTTGTTTATGTTATGTTTATATATTTGATGTAAAATCTTTAATACTCTTTGTCAACTATATACTGTGCTTGTAATACAATCCTTTTTTTTTTTTTTTTTTTTTTGTTTTTTTTTTTTTTTAATGAT